>PVKA01022743.1:17296-36731 GCA_004027165.1 Ctenomys sociabilis | reverse complement strand
TAGAAATAAACTTCTATAAAGACTCATGAGTAACAAATTTATCAATGGAGGTTGTCTTACAGAGTTGATTTGTTACTATTTCATTAGGTTTCTTTTTGCGAAACAAGTTTTGTTTCTCCTGGAGGACCAATTCAAGAGAAGCAAAGATGTTTGTCAGACAGACACATTTTAAAAGTTAGCATAACATATTCTTTTAGGGATTTTCATATAAAATTCATATTCTCACCAGATAGATTTATTGTACATTAAATAGTGAGTGTATTTTGAAAAGTAGCAGCATACTTGATCCTGTAAAAGTTTTAACATCTGAGCATGAGTTAGAAGTAAAATAAGTGGTGTCCTCTGATGTTTAATTCTTTCTATACTTTTAACATTTGAAATATAACTTGTTCATTGGAGATAATTCATTTTAACTTTATAGTACCCTAAAATATAGATAATACTTTTAGCCATTGGTAAATAATTTACTTATGGCAATAAAATAACATCTTTAAAGTCACATGGCCAGTTGGACATGGAGAGTTCTTGAAGTAATTTAATTAAATGAAATTGTAAGCAGGGGTTCTGGGATATAGATATAATTTTAGGCATTAGTAAGATGCAGACAGAATATAGTGCAGTCATTTGAGGAGCTGAACATTCTACCCAGGGGAACTCCAAAAGAACAACCCAGGTGAGTAGGTTAAGGAATGTCAAAAAAATGAGAGTTGAACTAAGAGAAAAAACATGGTGAAGGTTAAGGGAAGGAATTTTTATGAGCAAGGGAGTATGGTTAATTTTGTCCAGTGCTGCTGCTAAAATAAATGAGATGATGACCAAGGAGAAGCCATTGGAAATAGGAATGATGGAAATAATTGTCACATTTTGGTGCATTGGGGAAAACAAAGTCCAACTACATTTACCAGAGAATGAGAGAAGTGAAATACAGATAACAAAAACATTCTAAATTTTTTTTTTTTTTCTGAAAGAGGATGTGAATTTCATGGGAGGGTTTATGTTCTGTTCATGCATGAAGACAGTTTAGAATGTTTGTCTAATGGAAGCTGTGCTCAATAGGGGAGGCATGATAGAGAGATCAGAGGTCAGAATGTAGAAAAGTGTGGGGGTAAAATAAAGCATGGCACCATAGTAGGCTTTCGCATGGTTGGAGAAACTAGTGGTCCCTTTGATCACACAGGTTTGTTCTTGACGCAGTAATGATGATAGGGGCTATGGAAACATGTAATGAAACAAGCAGGAGCAACACAATTCCCTGTAGACTACAGTAATTAATGTTTGTAAAACATCACAGTCATACTCCAAGGTTAGATTCTGCTACAGTTAGTGCATTTTTATTATGATTTTTGACTGTTTACAGAAGATGGGAAAATTGAAATGCATAAAGGGGACTTTTTCATGCATATGAAGCTTCTATTATGATTTTGTCTAAGCTCCTTCATCTTCATCTTGTCGTAGGGATTAATTTTTTTGGCCTCAAACTAATGTTCCAAGGAAATTCTAGATGGCAAGCAGTTCTATATCCATATGTATGACTTTATGTATATTGGCCAACACGACAGAAAAGTAGCTCCCAGTGGATTATTTGGGATGTCGCTGGGCTTTAGTAAAATGATGGAGTAAGAGACACTGAAAATTACATTGTAGTGGAAGATGTGTGTAAATTTGCCCAAAATTTGTTAAGAAGAATAGGGAAATAGTTGAATAATCTAAGGAAGATTGAAACTAAATTGTGGAGAAAATATGAACCCGTAGCCATAGATAGACAAATGACAGTATCCCATTCTCAAATTCCTTCTTCAGTGAAGTGTTTTTTGAGAATGCTTTGATTGGTAAAACCTCAGTAAAGAAACACTATGGGGACTGGGTTGTATAAGTGTTAAGCTGCTGTCTGAATTCCAAGTCCCTGGAAGTAAGATGAGGCTATAGCTGAGGTTCTTTGGCCCACTCTTACTCCAGAGCAATAAACTGCCAACTTTAGAGGTGAGACAGCTTTCCTATTTAGCAAAATTGACAGCCTAAGAATGTCTTTATTCTGATATCACAAGGTTCTGCTCATCTTCATAACTCCCTCAGGTTTTTCTTTCACTCTGCTCATGTTATCCAGATTTGTTTGAAATTCAATAAACAGTGAATGTACAGAGAAGTCTTGTCTTAAATCCTGGAGATCTGACCTTTGTAGACTCCAAAAACGTATTTGAGTCTTTTCTCTAATCCTTTTCCATAAGTCTGGAGCCTGATCAGCTCCTAATAAAACACAGAATGAACTAGTGATACTATTAATGTCAATTATATTGTTGTTAATTATATATAAATTATTATTGATAGCTTAGCAGAAGATAAGGTTGTTTCTGGGGCTTTTTAGAGCTTTGTCTCTTTTATTGAGCCTATAAGATTGCAAAATATTTAAGAGTGCATTGAGTTGGAAGTAGAACAATAGGAAGAAGTAAAAACAGTATGGACAGGGGCTGTGGGAATGGTTATGTTCAGTGTCCATTTTTCTCAAGTGTGATGATGTGAGTGTGTTTATGCCCAAGTACAAGATCTGGAAATTGCTCCTAAGAAATGTAATTACTGCAGACTACTTTGGGACTAAGAGAAACCCAGTAGGCAATATAGGAAGACTCACACAAGGAACAGAATAAAATAGTGTCAAAACAAAGTGTCATTGTATGGCCTCTTGTTTTCCCTGTCGGGCAGTGAGGAAAGCATCTGTTCATAGAAGAGCCATTTCCTTCCTCTTTGATGAGAAAACTTTCTGAATACGACTGATAGCAGAATCCTAAGATGGGACACAACTTAATAAGCACTCTATTTAGGTCTTCTTTTTTTACGTTTAGGCTTAAACTTCTCTCTATTCTGAACAATAACTCTAAGATCTTCTCTCCCTTTCCCAGATATCTAGAATCCTACTAGCCATCCTGATACACCCTTTTCCTTAGTATATATAAGATTCTCTTTCATTCTTCTACATTCTACATGGAATCCTGACCCATTTGATTATTCCGAACCAAGTAAGTCCAGACTTGGAATATTAGTAACCAAAACCAGGTTCCATTTCTTTGACATCAATCTGGTACATTCTTTAAATGTTCCAATATTCATCAGCAATAGTATTTTTATACTATTCTAGGAGAATCTCTGATACCTTCCTTTCTTAAAATGAGTCTAGTTATTCTAAGACACTAAAAATGGAAACAAAACTCAAAAAGTTAAATTCCCTCTACCAATAAAGCTGGATATTTAGACCTTAATCTACTTTTTAATCCATTCATTTAGAACAAGTGATTGCACATAACTGTACTGGTGACTGACAGAGTGTTATTGAAGTCCAATACACCTTGATGTAGGCAAACATATTTATGCTCTTTGGAAAGAACATCATTCATCAAGTTAGATCTAATGTAAATAAAGGGTAAATAGAAGCATGGAGGACAAATAAGAGAAAGGCAGACAAGAAAGTTGTAAGATCAATAAAAGAAATAGAAATAAGCTAAATCGCTTGCACTCCAAGTTGTTTGTGGTAAGAAAACACCTAGGATATCTAGAATACATGTTGAAACTGGGATAGTTATGGAAAAAGAGAAAAAAATCTAATCCTTTGCTTAGATTTTCTTCTTTAAAAATGAGCACCAGAGCTTCTGTGGGGAATGCTCTGATGAAACACTGATGAAAAGCACTGACAGAAGTTAAATGCCTAAGGTCAGAGAGAGTAATTTTCCTGAAAATGCATAAGACACTGCTTACCAGCTACCTTGCCTGATAATTCTATTGTTTCCATCTGAAAGTGTTTTGTGCTGGAATGCCTGTTTGCTTGTGATCTCATGAGCTAGGGTGCCACATTGAGATGAATTTCGCATGGGGAGGGAAAAGACAGGTGATCCTTAGAGCAAAACCCAGATGTGCAACAGAGGAAATTTGCTTTGTTTAAGAAGAGGTTAACACACACACCTGTGCCCAAGGAGGGTGAAAGACGAGGGAAAGTGAAGAAAGCTAAAGACATTAGGAAGTCAACAGGCTTAGCGATATAAGAAAGATGTAAGAAGGAGATGAAGGATAAATAAGGGACATAATAAACATAAAACAGTCACACAAACTCTAATGAACTCCTACCGTATACTACAAGTATTGTCCTCACAAGTGAGGACAAGGGGAGAAGTATTTTGCTTAGGTTAGACAGCTGCTGACAGAGCTGAACTCCAGGTGGTTGTCGGAGTCCAAATCTGTGAATTTAACAGCTGTGTTCCATGTCAGAATCCAGGTGAACCGGGATACCAGTAACAGAAATAGAAAAGTGAGTAACCCATGTGTGGGGAGGATGAAAAGTGGGACTAAGGTTGTTTTTGTTATTAGCTTCATACTGTGTTCATGTTGGAGAGATCATACCTTAGTATTACAAATAAGATTGCTTTTAATATGTGTTTACCAGTGTGCCTTGTGCATACAGAATGGATTTCCTTACAAGAAAGCTTAAACATCAAACCTAAAAATTCTTGAAACCAATCCCTCCATCGTATTTATTTCTCTTAACATAAATTAGTGGCCTGCCACAGCTGACATCTGCAGAAAATCACTATGAAGAAACACTTCTTTCTTGGTGTGATTTAGTAAAGTATTTGTTACTTTTCAAAACACAGTGGAGAAATATGTTTTTCCACATGGCATGTTTTTACTTTTTCCTTCATGCTTATTTTTCTTATAAATTGTTTTGCTCTTCACCTAACTCATTGTTCTTTTCTTTCAATTTTTTCTTCCAAATAAACAATATTGTTTTTCTGAAGTAGTAATTTCAAATTCAAAATTAACCTCCCATGTGCCTCAGGGTTCAGATTAAGCTATACTGCCTTGAGATATTTTTAGTGAGTACTTATTTGACTGCCTTCTTTTTTATTTATCTACTGCCTGTTCACTGAAATGGAAGGAGAAACTTGCAATCACAGCTATATATTTAAACAATTTAAGAAAAAATAAGACAAACCAAAGTAATGTAAGGCACTTCAAAAACCTAGAGTGAAGATGAGTGTAACAGCGAGTGTGAATCATTGTGAGAGTCTTATGTTTCTCTTAGGAAAATTTCTGTGACTTCACATAAAGTGAAAGGCAAAATATTTCTTTTAAATGTTTGTTCTGACACATAGCAGCACTAGCTGATCTAAAGTAGTGCCAAAATGGATTGAAGTCACTGTTAATCTGTTTTTATCAGTAGCACAGTTACATTTTGATTGTCATTTAATAACATAGTGAAGTTGTTCCAGTGATTAAATTTCTAATTTTTTACAAAAATACTGAGCAATCTCCCTTCGCTACTCTATGTGCCTATACTTTACTCCATAAATCATCTTTGTTTCTGATTCTTTGTGAAATCTGTTATGCTTGTTATTAACTCTTTAATGCTTCCTGGCGAGAGAAAATATTTTCACTACTGTTTACTCTAGTAAAAATAAATCTTAGAAGTTAGGTAGCTAGTCCAAATATGAGTAGAGTGAATTAGGAAGTGTGAAACATGGTTTGAATAGATTGTTCATATATATGCTCAATGGCTCTGGATACAGATTAAAACTGAGATAAATTCTCTAAGTCATTGAAAGTGTGGGCTTGAAACATATTTGTGCTTCATGTTACAGGTTGTAGTTTAATGGGAAATGAAACTAAGGGTTACCTTAGTTTTACTTGAAGCTAGAAACAATCTTCTGAGTGGAATGTTTATTTGAGTCACAATATGTATTTATTAGTATCTTCTTATCAAAAATAGTTATGGAACAGAAGTTAAGATTTCTAATTTTAAACACTTCTACATCTTATGATCACAATTTTATACTTTGTATATTTAGGGTAGGGTGGCTCTCATTTGTTAAAATTCTGTATGCCTCCCTAGTTGTTTCTATACAGAAAAATATTTAGATAAGACATAAACTTTTATATATTCATATGATTAGTCCATAGGAATAATTTTCTTTTTACTTGATAGATATGAAATAGTAGGCCAAATAAGCATGACCCATCATCTAATCATGACCATCTTTTTCCTTTCTGTCATTCTTGTACACTTTGTCCTAACCTACTGTTTCTCCTATGAAAATATTATTAAGTCTGTGTCTTGTTGAGACATTTAGTCTCAACAAAATTGCCAATAATCTCAAGTCAGAATTTAAAATTTTTGTCACATCTATTTAAACTCTAAAACTGTGTGTATTAAATCTGTCTGCTTACCATTATCACACCTCTACTGACAGGGATCTTTTGTGGACTGGAAGCTACAGGGAAAGTACGGAGGGGAATACTGAGTGAGATGAGTTTCTTCTTTTCTGTAGTAACTGCTGTTTTGAGATATAGAAATGGTTGTTCGGGTCTCTGAGAAGTTTTGCCTTCATTACTCAGGCATTATCATGCTCTTCATCCATGCTGCTGTTGGGAATGTAAATTATACACTTGTTATTGACAATAGAGTGGAAGTTCATCAAAAAATTATAAATTATGACTACCAGTTGGTCCAACAACTCCACTCATGATTCCAAATCCAAAGGAAATGAAATCAGTATGTTAAAAACACAACTTCACTCTGATGTTCAATGTAGCTGCATTCACAGTAGCTAACGAAAGGAAATAAATTAAGTGTTCATCAACTAATAATTGGACAGAAAATAACATGACATATATACACAGTGTAATTCTATTTACCAATGAAAAGAATGAAATATTGTGACTTGCACTGGAGATCATTAAATTAAGTGACATATATCAAACAAAGCATATAAAAGTAGTGGTAAATCAGCTCATATATGAAATAAAAAGGTACTCCCTTAGAAGTTCAGAGTAGAATGTGAGATAAAAATGTATGAAAGAAGAGGAGAGAAGAAGGAGTGATGTGGAGTGTCTGATCAATGGACATTCTATTATAGGTAGCTGTAAGAAGTTCTGGTGTACTATTGTAGAGCAAGTCAACTACAGATAGTGTTGATAGACTATATATTTTCAAAGACCATTGGAAAGGTCCTTGAAATCTTGCACCATAAAAAATGATAAATGTTGGAAT
Source organism: Ctenomys sociabilis (assembly GCA_004027165.1). Classification (NCBI taxonomy): domain Eukaryota; kingdom Metazoa; phylum Chordata; class Mammalia; order Rodentia; family Ctenomyidae; genus Ctenomys; species Ctenomys sociabilis. The sequence continues at coordinate 29,701 of PVKA01022743.1, read as the reverse complement.
AATAGATGTTTAACCAGATTTAGATATCACACAGTGTATCCTGATAGTCATACATCGCATAGAGACCACTGGGAGCTGTGAGTTGCTCCTACTGCCCACCGTTGTGAGAGATTATCACACCCCTTGTCCATAGCCTGGGAAAAGACTGAAACAAAAGCATTTGGAGCACGGCTTCTACTGAATACTGTATATCATTTTTACCCCATTATAAAAGAAAGAAAGAAAGTAGAGCCATAGTAAATTGAAGTAACACATATGGGTCTTTTGAATGTAATTCCATATATTATACATTCCATATTTTACAAAGCCCTATATATTTTGAAAGTAGTTTTGGTTGTGAAAAAATATTTCATTTTTCATATTCAAAATCTAGAGGATTTTTAGTCACCTAGAGAGATCTTTGTGTAGTGCATAAATGTTACACCATACTCTTCTCAACATGTCTATACAATTCAGTTCTATGACTGCATTATCATAAAACTCTCACCATAAATTAATTTTATTTCAAATTAATTTAAGCAAACCACTTCTAAGAACAAGTCATTGGTCAAAAATAAAGATATTTAATTTAGAGTCTAGGTGTTTAAAACAGAAGACAGCAAATATAAATATTGCATGGTACTCAATTTGTCCTTCAGAGCAAATAAAAATTTGATCAAATAAAAATATGTCATTGTAGTTTCTTATTTTCTTATGCTGGCTCAGCCCTTATTAAATTTTAACATATAGAAGGTTGCCTTATAGAAAAATACATAGAAATACACACACACACACACACACACACACACACACACACACACCCGTGTAAAGTTACGCGTGATATTTGATTTCCCACTGCAATTTTTACCTACATGCAATCTCCACACAAGCATTTGGTTTTAGAAAATAACTACCTGCTTGTCTAGGAGATGGCATCCCAGTGACAGAGACTAAGCACAGCAGTCGAGGACTGCTTCGTGTAGCTCTGTATGCCAATTCTTTTCTGCTGAGTGCACAAGGAGCTGCCATTCCCTGGCTCATTATTGCCCATTTCAAGTGTCCTCTAAGAAAAGACATTTCTTTGACCTTACCTTCTCACACTTGACATCGTGTGGCTTCACTTATCCCTCTTCCTCTCTACTAGTTCTGTAAACAAATCGTTTTAGCTCTGAGAACCCTCAGTGTGAAAGCAGAGGTGGTCTGGGCGGAAGACTAATGTCCTGAGGTACCTGGGGAGTCTGCATTTATTCGCCCTTCCTAGCAGGACAGTCTTAGACAAATAATTCAGAAGGCCCTGTTCCTTGATTCTTAAACAAGAAAGCTAGTTAAAACAATGGGGATGATTTCAATTTATATTCTTTGCTTATAGGAGTATATTCACTATACCATTTCTGATTTTCTTAACAGAACTGTAGGATAAAGATCTCAAAGAAGCTGTCTTTAATTGACTCTCCTTTAACATAAATTTACATAAGGAAAATTATATATAGTTATTGCAAATGGATAATCAGTAACATTTACCATAAATGGGAGGTGTCCATAAAACACATGCATAGCATAAAACCAAAAGTAAATCAGTTCTATCAAATGCTAGCCTGAGGTTTTACATTGCATGGTTACAAAGGGAGATTAGCAAGCTATAGAAAGAGGTTGAAGACATACTGGCGCCAAACTGAGAACTTTCTTAATGTGATCAAAAGCTTTGAAAGAGCACAATTTTCTCGCTGTGCAGTTCAGTGTTATTTAAGGGACTGTATACCTTCTGAATTCAATTTGTGAGTCCCCAGTGGGTGTTTGTCCCACACTGTGGATAGCACTGCATACCATTTCTCCTGGCATGATCCCCTTGTAAGGTCAGAGTGACTTGCAGATAGCACATGTGAAAGCACTTCACCAACATTAGCAGTAATTGTCACTCTGTATCTGAGCCCACATAAGCCATTTGCATAATTATCTTTTTGTATAATATCTACCATTTTATGTGGGTACCTTATACAGGTTTACTGATGGAAAAATGAAAACTTAGATATTAATTTACTGGAGGTTAAAAATGAGTAAATGGAAGTATATATGTTTGAACTCTGGTTTGTCTGATTCCAGAGAGCACACATATGACAGTGCCCTGTATATGATTCACATTTTATATTTCTTTAAAATTAATGGGCATATTATTGCTTAGTGTGGTTTGTTTTTGCAAGGTGAACAATTTAGTAGAGGACACATTTTAAAATAATATTTTATAATGAATCACTCAAGAATCACATACAAGTGCAGAAAATCTGTCCACACACTAAATACTAAGGAATCCAGCTGAGGACCTTGATCCTAATACCCTGCATGAGTTCAGCTGAAATCCTAGAGCTCATAATGATGTTTCCAGCAAGTCCATATCCCATGCAGGTATGCTTTATGAATCTCTACTGTAAAGGCGTACAGGTCAGTGGTGGAGCCAGCAGGATGGGATCTGTGCTAGCAAGATGAGGGATCTGAACTGGAGCCAAGAAGCAATGTTGAAGATAAGCACTAGAGCTCCCTTACAGCCACCATCAGCAACAGTGAGATCCTGAGCTCCTTCAGCAATAGAGAAAGCTGAGTTCCCATCAGGAACACCAATGTGACAAGCTTCTCCATGAGACTGAGTAGTACACTATCTTCCCCTCTTGAGGTAGGAAGCGATGTTCAAGATGAAGACCAAACTGCTCCAGAGTTCATTAGGAAAGCTAGCCTGACAGGGTCCTCTAGAAGAATGGTCTGAGAGAAGTAGCAACTTCCAACAGCTTCTCCAAACAGCATTCCTAACAGTGTCCCAATAGCTTCTCCTATTCTACCTTTATTCTGCTGGCAACAATCTCCAGATGGAGCTTCCACACCCCTTACCACAATAGTTCAATTCAGCTGGATGTAAGAAGTTGAACACCAGTTAGCTATCCACCACACTGCTATTTCACCTTTGTTTTTGATGACTTGTACATTAGAAAGAATATATACCTTTACTATTTTATTTTGCATACTTTTATGTCTCATTTACATTGCCTAATTTCAGAGACAGACATATAAAATGTTCCCATACACACACACACACAAACACACACACACGTACACACACACACATGCACACACACACTTGTACTCAAGTCATAGAGTCCACAGCTAAAACGTTTTTCATTAACTGAACACAGCCCTTTAGCAACACTGGAATCAAGAGACAGGCCATCACTCCATGCTGGAACTGCGCCCCTCTCCTTTGGCAGCCCAATATCTTCCTCAGGGCCATCTGCATACTGACTGCTAACATCATACATTATTTTTGGCAAGTTTTAAACTTCATAGCAGAATCATGCATTAGGTGCTCTTTAACATTTTGGTGCTTCCAATTATCACTGAGATTCATCTATGTTGCTAATGTGGTGTTTATCCATTTTACTATTAATGTATAATTATAAAATATGTAATTTTTACCTTCTCCAAGAAATGTTTTGCTGAGGGCTCTTCTACACAGATTTTGAGAACACAAGTATGCATATCATTTTTTTTGTGAATAAAAGTGGTAATATTAAGTCAAGGGATTTAAATACATAGCAAAATTTTCATTTTGGAGCATAAGTCATTCTAGAATCACACTTGCAATCCAAAACACTCATGTATCAAAGCAAATTTTCCCAAAAGAAATAGTGGAAGATCAGGTAATTCATTCCACTACTCAAACATTCATATAAAAAGATCATAATACTGTAATATAATGCAAATGTAAAGAAGCCCACAAATTTGTGCTCACCTTTGCAAACCTTTGTGGCTGCTGTGAGAGAGATGAGAGAGGAAGATTACTGTGTAGGATGACCTTCACTAGCACGAGTGGAATCACCCCTATCTATTGGCACAATGGAATCTTTTGCTTTTCTTACAACTATAACAAGGAATCTACACAATGACTTAGTTTTGTCTCCTCTTTGAGGATTTCACAGAAATGTTATACTGCATTGCCATGAAACAGATATACTGCTCCCTTATTATAGCCTTATTTGAGTGGCGATTTTCTGCAGAAGTTTGCATTGCACCATATATTTTACACAATTTGCCAATCTCATTGAATGGGAGGGATTCCTTTTCTTTTTATCCTCCTACTCTTAAAATGAGATCGACCTGCTGCTATTGAGACATGAACACCCACAGTCTCACAGTGTGTGTGTGTGTGTGTGTGTGTGAGAGAGAGAGAGAGAGAGAGAGAGAGAGAGAGAGAGAGAGAGAGAGAGAGAGAGAGGCAGGCAGAAAGACAGACACAGAGAGGGAGGGAGGGAAGGAGAGAGAGAAATAGGAAGCTTTGCCTCAGTTGTGACAATTTGATGTTTGGCTTCATGTACTCCTAATAATGGAAGGCATATCTCATTTGTCATGTTAAAATGTATTATAAATGTTTGTTCATCTTGTGGAACATTTGCAGAACAAGTTAATATTATTACAAGGTTTTACTCTATATTGTTTAATGTACAGTAAATACATTAATTAAACACATTACTAATTTTTTTGTCTCTTGGTCAACTGACATTAGCTTATCCTCTGTGCCTACTTGCTGATTTCTTTTGGGAAAGGATTCACCACTGATGAATAACATATCAGGCTTTCCAACTCCAGTAACCAGGAGAGATCTCTAGAGGCTACTTTTACTAGAACTTTGCTAGACTTCTTCTTTCCTCAGGAAAAACAGAGGATAAGACCAAAACTTATTGAAAGAACTAGGCTTAGCACTAACAAAAAACAGACAACTAAAAATTGTACCAGAGTTCCCAAGGCATCACTACAAGGTACGAATGCCAATGAGTTGTTCTGTTTTGCATTACTCAGCTGAATATTCAGAAACCCTCCCACCAAAAAAGGGAATCTTGTTGAATAAGTTTTGGTCATATCTTCTGTGAAGTTAATTTTTTTTTTTAAATTGATGACTTACTAAGAAGAATTGTGAGATTCTAATGCCACAGTTTGTAAGGTTTAGCTCTTTACATCAAGTTTTTGCAGAGCTGGTTAAAGATTGTTTTAATTCATAAATATTGTATTTGGGTATCAATCTTAAACTGGAAGATAACTTTTCATGATACTTCATAAGCTTACCTGAAAAGAGACAAGGATTACCTATCCTGTCAGCATTTCTTGGCTGAATGACCATGCCAATATTTGTCAGCATTCTCTTGATCTGCTGTCTCTCAATTCTATCTCAACTCACAATGAGAAAATGTAATTGGAAAACCCTAGGGATAATTAGGAGGCATAATGTAGCCAAGGACTAGGCCACGCGGGATAAATGAATACCATGTTTTAGGAGGTAATGTAGGAATGGCTGTTTGGCTGTTGACACAGGGGTTGGCACTTCTCTGTTAGAATATGATTTGATTTCCTGCTTTTTTTTTTTTTTTTTTTTTTTGTAGTATAGATGGAACCCAGGGTCCTCACTTTGAGCTATGCCTCCAATCCTTCTGCTTATTTTTTTGTTTGCATTTGACACGGGGTTAGCTAAATCATTAGGTTTCTCATGATGGACTCAAACTTGCAGTCTTCCTACCACAACTTGAAAGAACTCTGGCTTTTCAGGCATACTCCACCATTTCCAGTTCAGTCTAAACTCCAGTACCATAACTAAGAGGCTTTGTGTATTTGGGCACTTCACTCACTAAATTTAATTCCTGATCAGGCAGTTGAGGACCCAGAATAGAGTCTAGTTTGACCTGACAATTAAACAAGATACGACCTGTATATCCAATATCCTGGTTATCCTGTATATTGGCCATTGTATATAGTCCATAGATGTCTCAAAAGGCTAAATTTCAGTTTACATATTACCAAATCCAGATAATACCACTCTGGCCTATTCTTTTAAAGCTTCTTATACATATTTCAATATATATATCACAGTCATATATTCTTATACTACTGTAAATTTTATTCTTTTCTATAATTTTTATTCATTTTAATGATAAAAAGGACAAAATAGAAATGAAACCATTTCAAAACAGGTTAGTAGGATGGTTACAATAATTGATACATTGCATATTGTTGTCTTCATAGTAGTTATTCAAAAGACAAGATACAAATGTGATATCTTGTCTAAACAATATTAGTATAAACTTTTATTTGTAGTGAACTAAGAGAAAGTAGCTGTATATCCTAACTCTCTTGTATATATATTTTTTCTTCTCTCTTTTTCATTAAATTTCATTTCTTTCTATTTTATATTTTTAAAATTTAGTTTAATTTTATTTTGAAGAATAAAAACCAAAGTAAAAACAAATGGAAAAATGAAAGAAACAGGTTAACATACAACAATACATATGTTACAGATTTTCGAAACATGAGTAGCTAATTAGCAGTATTTGTTATATTTTTGATGTCAAAAATAACAGATTAACAGACATGGATATACAAAATTGAACAAATAATTGAACATTAATCCTTGCCTTCAAGAAATTTTAATTTTTCCTTATTAAATTTTAGTAAAAAAATATGTTAAAGAGAGTATAATAATTGATAGGTCATTAGAAAAATACACATATAGAAAACCAAGATGAGAGGTATTCAACCATGGATTTTGTTTTTAAGAAAACTGATGGAAATGATGAGTGCAATTATCTCAGCCATCCTATATATATATACTTGCATGATTTTTCTGCCTTCATTTTCCTGTCTTTTCTCCTTTTCTCTTCTTCATTGTTTAATCCTTAATTCAGTTTGTCTCTGCTTTACTATATCAATTTTATACCTTTTAGTTTTATTTGTTCTGTCAGATTCTTACACTGGGGAGATAATACTATGCTTACACATAGGTGTGCTTTATTTAATTTATGAGTATAGACATTAGTTGCATCCACCTACCTGTAGCGGCTTTGAGTTTGTCTTTCTTTATGGCTGAGTAGTACTCAAATGTATAAAATTACTACATATTTTTATATTCCTCAAGTTATGGACACTTTGATTGTTTACAAGATTTGGCTATGACAAATTGTACTGTTGGAAACATGGGTGCACATATATCACAGTGGTATGATGTTTTCAGTTCTTTTGGGAAAACTTCCAGAAAGGAAATAGCTGGTTTAAATGGGATTTTCAGTCTACTTTTTTGAAGCCTCCACACTGATTTCCATAGTGGTTATACAAGTCCATATTCCCACCAGCAATAGAGGTTTCCTGTTTTGAAAAGGCCTCTCCAGCATTTGTTGAAGTTGACTCCTTTATGAAGGCCATTCTTCCTGGGGTGAGATGGTATATGCATTTCTTGAAGGGCCAGTAGAGTGGAACATTTTTATGTATTTATTTGTCCCTTGTATTTATTCCTCTGAGAAGTGTATATTCATTTAAAATGTCCATTTTTGGATTTAAATATTGGGGTCTTAACTTTTTTTAGTTCTTTATATAATTTAGATAAAAGTCCTTCATCTGAGTGGTTGTTGATTATGATTTTTTTTTCTTAATTTGTGGAATGTCTCTTCACTCTGTTGGAGATTTCCTTTGATGTGCAGAAACTGCTCAATAAGATGAGATCCCAGTTGTTGATTATTTAAAGTATTTCCCAAGAAGTTTGGATTTTGTTCATGAACTGTCAACTTATTCCTATGTCTTCAAGATTTTTACGTGTTTTTTTCTTCAAGGAGATTTATTTTTTCTGTTTTAATGTTAAGATCTTTAATCTATTTTAACACTAGTGCATGGTACTAGTTTTTGTTTACTCACATGTAGAGAGGCAGTTTTTAATAGCATCATTTATTAAATAGGCTATCTTTCTCCCAATGAACATATTTGGACCCTTTGTCAAAGATAAGATGGCTGAGTGTGTTTGTAATTGTATCTGCTAATCTGTTCCACTGATCCTTGGGTCTGATTTTTTCTTTTTTTGCCGGTACCATGCTGATTTTATTACAGTAGATTTTTAGTGTAATTTCAAGTCAGGGATTGTAGTGCCTCCTGCCTTGCCAGTTTTGCTCAAGACTGCCTTTGCTATTGTAGATCTTTTCTGGTTCTAAATACATTTTAGGAATGTTTTCCCTAGATCTGTGAGAAACATTGATGGTATTTTGATAGGGATTGCCTTAAATCTGTATAGCAATCTTGCAAATGTGACCATTTTCACAAGGTTAGTTTTTCCTATGTAGGAGCAAGGAACATCTTCCCATTTTCTGAAAAATTCTTTGATCTCTTTTTTTAGAGGGATGCAAAATTCATTGTATATATCTTTACCTGACTTTGTTAGATTAATTCCTGAGTATTTCTTTTTTTGAGGGGGGGATACTACTGTGAAGGGTATTGTTTCTCTAATTTCTCTCTCAGTCTGGTAGAGGAATGCTGTTGATTTTTGGGTGTTGGCCCTAATTATCCTGTTAAAGCTACTGAATTTGTTTATTAATCCTAGGAGCTTCTTGGTGTAGTTTTTTTGAATCTTCAAAGTAAAGTATCATGGCATTAGTTTAACTTAATTTTCACCTTTTTATTATTATTTTTATTTCTCTCTTTTGTCTAATGGTTCCAGTTAATGATTCCAGAACTGTGTTGAATAGGAGGACATCCTTTTCTTGTACCAGATCTGAGAGTACAAGATTTCAGTTTTTCTCCATATGTAATTATTTTGACTGATGGTTTGTCATAGAATGTTTGTGGCAGGTTGAGGTATAATTATTCCAATTTTCTGCAGGGATTTGATCATGACTAAGTGTTAGATTTTGTTAAAAGCCCTTTTTGCATCTATTGAGATGATCATGTGGAATTTGGTTTTGGTCCTATTGATACAGTGTATTATGTTTATAGACTTATGTATCTTCAATCATCTTTGCATCTCTGAGATAAATCCTATCTTATTGTGGTGTATAATCTTCTTGATTACTTGCTGTATTCTATTTACTAGTATTTCATTAAGGATTTTTGCATCTATATTTATGAGGGAGATTGACTTGTAATTCTCTTCTTTGGTTTGATCTTTCTCTGCTTGTAGTATCAGTATAATGCTTGCTCCTGGGTTTTTATGAATACTGCTTCCTTTTCAATTTCATTGAAGAGTTTGAGGAGTATTGGGATTATATCATCTCTAAATTTCTTGTAGAATTCATCAATACCTAAGCTTTTCTTTGTTGGTAAGTGTTTTTTTAATTACATTTTCAATTTCATTGGCTGATACTGGGATATTCAGTTTTGGCATTTTGTACCTATCTAGGAATCAGTCCGTTTCTTTTGTGTCTTCAATCCTGTGAGAGTAAACATTCTCAAAATAGCTATTGATGATCTTCTGAATTTCCACATGATCTGTAGTAATTTCTCCCTTTTCATTTCTTAATGCATACATTTGAGTTCTTTCTTTCCCCTTTTTCAGAAGGTTGGCTGGGGTTTATTAGTTTTATTTAATCTTTAAAAACCAACTTTTTGATTATTTAATTCTTTGTACTGTATTCTTTGTCTAAATTGCATTAATTTCTGATCTAATCTTTATCATTTCCTCCCATCTTTTGCCTCTGAGCTTGGTGTGCTCTTCTTTTTCTAGAAGCTTGAGATGCAGCATTAGGCTAATTATTTGTTCTCGTTCTCTTTTCCTAATGCATGAGTTCACTACTATAAATCTCCTTCTGAGAACTGCCTTAATTATATTCCATAAATTCCTGTAAGCTGTGGTTGAATTTTTGTTGGATTGTAGATATTCTTTAAGCTCTTTTTAATTTATTCTATTACCCATTTTTTTTTAGGAGGGTGTTATTTAATTTCCATATGTTTATGGGGTTTTGTGGTTTCTTGTGTCATTTTATCCAGTTTCATTGCACTGTGGTCAGATAACATGCATGGGATAATTTCTATTTGTTTGCATTTAGTTAAGTATGAACTATGGACTAATATGTGGTTTATTTTAGAAAGTGTCTCCTGTGCAGCTGAGAAGAATGTATATTCAGATGTATAGGTTCACTAAATCAATTTTTTAAAGGTTTCATCCAGTTATGCTATGTTGCCAAATTTTTTGTCTACTTGACCTATTTTTTTTTTAATTTAGTATAGGGTCTACTGGGTCTAACTACACAGACTAGACTCCCAGTGATTTTCTTGTTTTCAGCTTCCCAAGCACTGAGATTACAGGTGTGCACCAACACACCCAGTCTCAATTGCCCTCTCAGCACATCCCAGTATCAGGGCTGGCACTGCATGCTAAGAATCGAACCCCAGTCCCTGCACTTTCCTAAGCAGGTACGTTAGTCTGCTGAGCTATCTGGCCATCCCTTGACCTAATTTTTGAGATAAGTGGGTATTAACATCCCTTTTTAAGATTGTGATATAGGTTATTAGATTTTTTCATGTGCTTTAAAACTTGTCTTATAATGGCCAGAAAGATAGCTTAGAGACCTAAAGCACCTGCTTAGGCAAGCTTAGGCAAATGCAGGTTCCATCTTGAACACCACATGGTGTGCCAGCCATGCCCCGAAGTAGGCTGAGGTGTCCAGAGTCCGGGCATGGAGACACATACCTGTAACCCCAGTGCTCAGGAGACCGAAAGCAGGAGGATCACTACAAGTCCAAGCTGCATAGTGAGACCCTATAAATAAATAAATAAATAAATAAATAAATAAATAAATAAATAAATAAATAAATAAATAAAATTGTCTTATATATTTGGATGCTCTGATATTTGGTGCATACGTATTTAAGTTTGTTATTAATTTGTGTTTAATTTTTTTTCCTAATGAGTGCCATTCTTTATCTTGTTTGATCACTCTTGGTTTGAAGTTTAGATTTTCTGTGAACAAGATAGCTACCCCTTCTTTTTTCTGAGGTCCTGGAGCATGTAGTATTGTTTACCACCCTTTGGCTTTCAGCCTATGAATTTCTTTATGGGTTAAATGTTTTTCTTATGTACATCATATTGATGGATTTTGTTTCTTAATCCACTTTGCTAATCCATTTTTTTAAATTGGTGAATTGAGTGTATTTACATTAGTGGATATAATTAACTTACTTTGGTCATGTTATTTTCCTGCTGTTGGATCCCTACTTTTCTCCTGTATTTAATTGCTTGTTGTATTTGTTGAGTTTTTGTGTTGTTGTTTTTGGAACTATGGGTATTTTGATTTCTTTCTAGAGTATGTTTATGTAGGGTTGGTTTATTTGTCATGAATTTCTTTCTTTGTTCTTTGGCATAGAAGTATTTCATTTCTACATTAAACCTGAAAAAGAGTTTTATAGTGTATATCATTCTTGGTTGTAATTTGTTTTCTTGTAGGGTTCGAAGAACTTTGCTATATGCTCTTCTTGACTTGAAGATTTGATGAGAAATTATGTTTATTCTCATAGGCTGTTATTCTAATAGGTTTTCCTTTATATGTAATCTGTTTCTTTAGTACCTATTAGTATGTTGTTCTTGTTCTGGGATCTTGATTATTATATGCATAAGTGTGGTTTTAATAGGGTTGATATTATTTGGAGTTCTTTATGCCTTGGCCACCTGAATATCACACTATTTCCCCATGTTTGGGAAGTTTTCTGCTATTACTTTTGCCCATATTCTTTTTATGTCATCTGTGTTGCCTCTTTCTTCCTCTGATGTCTTATGTTGTTTACCTTTGCATTACCTTGCAGCTGTTGAATTATTATTTCCTGCATCCTATTTGTTTTCAAGAAGTGTTTCCTTACCTTTTCACTAGCTGCTATGGTGTCTTAAACGTGTGAAAATCTACGTCCACTTTCATTCAGTTTTGCCAACTTTTAATGGAGTTTTTAATTATTTGAATCTACTTCATGCATTCTATTTTTTCCTATATTGCTCATTCAAGATTTCCATCACTTTTCTATTTTCCTCTATTTTTTAATCAGTGTGTTCTTTAGAAACACTTAATATTTTTTTCATTAGTTACCATTTCTTATTTTACCTATTAGATTATTTATGGTCGGATTTCCTCTATACCCTTGTACAATTGTTTCTTTACTTCGGTTGCTATTATTTCAGAGATTTCAGGTGTGTGACTTCCAATTTCTTTTATGCTTATGTCTCCTGGTTTTGTTCTGGGTGGGTTAATGCCCTGAGAATGATGCCTTTTGCTCTTTCGTTTTCATCTTTCAGAGAGAACTCTATTTTGATTTCTGGGATACTTCCTCATGAAAGTTTGATATTAGGTATCTGTATCGCTGTAGTAAAAGCCTCTCCGTACAGAGTGTCTTTTTTAGATATCTCTCTTGTGTCAGATATTTTTCTTTTTTGTGTCTTAAGATTTTGCCTTCTCTATTGATCGGGAGTGAATTATTGGTTTCTGTTTGGCACTGTCCTCTATCCTTTAGTGTAGGGCTTTCATGAGGTTATTTTTTTTTTTTTTTTTTTTTTTTTTTTTTTTTTTTTTTTTTTTTTTTTTTTTTTTTTTTTTTTTTTTTTTTTTTTTTTTTTTTTTTTTTTTTTTTTTTTTTTTTTTTTTTTTTTTTTTTTTTTTT
>PVKA01022743.1:0-17196 GCA_004027165.1 Ctenomys sociabilis | reverse complement strand
TACCCAAGCACCTCCTGTATGGTGCTACCCAAGGGAGAGCATGTAGTTAACACAGAAATGGTTTCCTATTTACAGTAGTATAATTAGCAATACTAATAACAGCTATTACAATTTAGAAATTACAAGCATTTGTAACTAATGAGTTTGTAATCTAGACAAAAGGAGCAAACATTATAAAGTAGAGGTTAAAGTGGGAATTTGTTTTGAAATTTGTTCCCCTGAGTTCTGTCTGATCACCTCCCCTTCATGCACCTGGCGTCTTCCAGGCAGACTAGTTCACTCCAGTTACCTGCTGTCACCTCTGTGCCGTAAGGATGCCATTTAGGTCTGGGCCTTGGTGTGGCCTTGGCTGGGCCCAGCAGTACACATCAGCTGCACAGTGTCTAGATCTACTGAGCTCAGACTCGACTGACCAGACCTGGCTTGGGTCTGGTTGCTGTGATCAGCTCCTTCCAGCCTGCCCCCGTTCAAGTGGACAGCTGGGGCCTGCTGGCTGCTGGTCCAGTGGCTCCCTCCCAGCAGGCCCACTGACGTGGAGTGGGCCTGCAGTTCCCCACTAGCTCTATTTTTTATTTTTTTAAAAAGACTAAAAATATTAAAAAGACCTTTGGAAATGATACAGAATTTCACCCCATAATTAAGGTTCCAGCTTCATGAACATGGGAATTATGTATATTTTGATAGAAATTATATTCAAAATTCCTAGGTCATTATTTTTTAATTGGAAAATCAGTATTTATAGAATTAATATATTGGTGAGTAAATGGTGATTGAATGGATTGAAAATAGCCTTCTAGGCCAGGCATAGAGACAAGGCAATTAAAACTACAAAAGAATTTCTTTACTTATTTGATTCTGGTTTTGATTCTTTTGTATCTTCAGTGATTATAATTTATTCAGAATTATAGAAGCCAGTCTAAATATTAAGTAAAATGTTGGGATATTATTAATATTCAGATACTTTTGTTCTAAAAATAGTAACTTCATATTATTCAACCTATCATTTGTTGAATAGGTTAACAAAAAATAAATTATCTTTATCTTTTAGTAATATCTTATTGCAACATTGACTTATATTTGTATATTTATGTATATATATATAATTTTAGTGTATATAATAACCAATTGACAGTTACATAATAATCTTCAATGACCTCAACTTCATGTTTATAATCATTAAATTGCTGTTTCTGACTATTAAATATTGCAACTTCAAGCTCTTTAGTGTATGTGCTGCTGACACGGGCATACTTCAAGCTGTTTCCGTTCTTTAGATTACTTCAATCATCAGCCTCAACCTTGCAAACTGCTAATCTTAATTTTTTCATTTGTAACTCATCAAAATAAAATGAGGTTTCTTGAGATGGTCTTCTTAAGGGGTACTGCTTACGGCTTTTCATTTCAATCTGTAATATTTGAAAATGCACAATCTAGTTTATGGAGATGTTCCTAGCAATGCCTGAAAGGTTTCTTTTTCTTTTCAAAATTAGGATTTACTGACAATGACAAACAGATTTGTTGGCATTGACTGGACCCATTAAGGAATGAAAAATCTGCTATTTTGTAATCTAGGCATAATGATGAACAACTATGCATGTACAGGTTGGCTATTTGATGTCAATTCCCAATTTCTCTGACTGACAAGTATAATAATAACCTTGGACATAAGGATCAAGGTCCTCTTCCAGTGTCACAGACATTTTTTTCTAAATTTGACTCTTTCAGTTTTCCATCATCTGACTATGATTTTCTGCCGTGGGACATGTGCTTTGGAATTTGGACCTTATTAATAATCATGATAAAGTCTTTGTGGCTATTACTTCTCCCCAAAATATGATGAGATAATATTAGTAATTTATATAAAACACTGTCCCTTTTATCAATGTACATGTCAAAAAGGATTGCGGCTTGTTTTATTAGTTTTAAATTTACATACATAGTTTAAAAATCAGTGGGAATGGCTAAGCCTGCTTAAATACGTCTCTAACATTAATGTGGATACTTAGGTTTGCCTTGCTAACAGATAATCATATTCTTTGCACTGCTGCCTGGTAGGAAAGCCTGGGATTCAGAATCAGGCGCTATGGATCTAAATTCTGCTTTACTTTGGGGAATTCTAAAACATGATCTAAGAGCACTCAGCAATATCATTTGCATGAGATGCCAAGTATCTCGGTTACTTTTCTCTCATTGCTGGCACAAAATACCTGACCCCTAAAATTAAGGAAGGAAAGATTTATTTAGCTCACAGCCCTTGGAGGTTTCAGTGCGTACTCAGCTGGCTCCAAGGCAGAGTCTCACAGGGCAATGGGTAGCAGTTCATGGTGGTGGAAAGCTACAAAGTAGCTGTGGCAGCTGGCAAACCTCTCTCTCTTCCTTATATTGAATTCAGACTATATGTCACAGAATGGGTGTAGCATTCATACCCATAATCCCACAGCATTGGATCATGTATTAATCACAAACTCTAGAGGCCTGCCCCATGACTGCCTGAGGCTTTTAGGGGGCAGCTAGACACAAACCATAACACCATGCCAAAGAGGTTTGATGAAATGCCAAGTGATGTGGCAGTTTGTCTTTTAATCGGTTTAAATAACACATATAGGAATCTGGCGAACACCTTGGAACTTAAAAAAACAAAACAAAGCAAAAACACTGTGTTTAATTATGTCATCTAATGAAGACTTTGTTGTTTATTTTAAAAATCTCCCTCAGCAATTGATTTTATATCTTCACTTAATGTCAATGTAGGATTCCTCTATTCTTATTATGGGAATATTTCAATATAGAACTCTGCATTTTCTCCACTTCCTGATGCTGTATCAAGCTCAATTTTCAGTATACTTTTTGAACAACTATTCATCATGCTCTGATATAATATTGTCCATCTAACATGATAACATAATTCCTCACACTCATATTTTAGGGTGTCCTTTGAGTACTATAGAGTGCTTCTGCATTTTCTCCTACTTAAACAATTTTGAAAGTCTCATTGTCCCTTTACAGTGCTGAATTCTGTTACCTATTAAATCACCTCTGTAGTTCATTAACTTGAATACCAGATGACTTCAGGACTTGAACTTCACTTTGAAGACGTATAGTATTCTCTTTATTTGTTAAAGTATTATATTTCATTTTCATGTTGTTTTATGTCAGCTATTTTTTTATTTGTTTATCCAGTTAAAGTAAAACATGTCTACATTTGCACACTGAAATTTGGCTCTATGATGATAACCCATTTTCATAGAATCCACAGTCAATTTGTCTCATTCTTGCTTAGTAGTTATATCATATTTTTAAATGTAGTCTATGCTAAAGCAAGGTCTTTTTGTTATGTTATTTTCCAAAATATACCCATTAAAGGGTGAAAAATATTGAGCACACTAGTTGAGATTTATTAAATTGCTTTAACTAAATATTTCAAATCAACCCAAAATTGAAATTTTGTCAAATTCAAGAACAGCAATAAAAAATTAATTTGAAGATTGTATTTTAATTTTATTATTAACCAACAACTATTTTATTTGTTCTAATTAAAGCTCAAACTTTAAAATAAGCACTGTAACAGCATATTTCTTCTTGTGCTTTAAGAGAAATTAGTTTCTGAGAATAACTGCCATCGTATAAAATATGTCTGAAAAAAACGTTTTTGATTAGATCATGTACATTCTTTTCTGTGGTAGGTAAACGTTAATTTTAGAGACATGTAGAAGGGAGAAAAAGGTCCTCTGAAAAATAAAATAGGGAAAACCTAGGATTAGTACATAGACTGATATGAGTTTGAATTTAGTTATTGTCTTATTTCTATGCCCTCTTAAAAGTATAATATAAGGGGTCAAGGAGATAGCTCAGTAGAATAAGTGCTTGCCTGTCAAGTGCAAGGTCCTGAGTTCAATCCCTAGTACCACAAAATGTATAATATAAAATTATGCTAAAAGTGTAACATAGCAACGTAGTGGAAGACATATGCAAGCATGTGATTGAAGATAGAAATGGGTCAAGATCAGAAAACAGAACCCAGAAATGTAACTTTAAAAGTTGGTAGCTGAATTAAATGTACTTGATTTACATCTGTAATGACAATGATAAGGTTTGGGGAATATTTCTAGACATAGTGAGCAGGTAGCAGGCTAACTAGGTATATAGCCAAGTGATAGAAGAAGATAATTAAGGTAAAGAACCTGAACAAGGAAAGATTGGCAGATCTCTGAGGTCCAGGAAGGTAAACACAGCTCCAAGTCCATGGGGAGATATCTAAGTGGTGATATTATGACAAAGAAAAGAAAGTAATGCTCTAATTCTAGAATTTCTAGTTTTGGCCTAAACTTGTATAGATAAGATTTTCTATGATATAATTTACAGAGAGAAGGAAACCAATGTTCCTAGAACTATTTCCTCTTCTCTTCAGCTAGGGACAAACACTTAGAAGTCTCAGGAATAGGTACCAACTCTTGTGTGAACACTAGGAACTTGGTACCAAATTACACATGCTATTTTTTAATATTCAATTTATGCCATGATGATTATCTCTGAATAATTTAATCATAATTATGAACTGGACTAAGAGAGCTGATCAATATAATCTCAATTATACAGTTCATGAGGCAGGAATATTATATAATTTAAATCCACACAACTAGTAAAGATGACAGTATATATTAAAAGACTCCAGAGTTGCTATTCTAAAACTAGGGAAGACAAGATCCTAGGATGAAGACAATTCAATTGCAGTGGAATTCACTTTTGTATGTAATGCTAAGTAATGTGGATCTGTAAGTGCCCACAATTCATGTTTAAATTGAGAAGTTAATATAACTAGTAAGAAATATTCAAATCACAGGTGATATGATTACAATATTTGTGACAAATGATACTAGCTAATAAAACTTCAATATAATCAGAATTGTGCATTTTGAATGTTTTGGCAACTTCTCTAATCTCTTCTATTCTTTTATCATTAATTCATTTGACACACTGGTTATGGTGTTTCCGTAGTCTTCTAGATAATGTAATGTTGATGGAGAGATTAGTGAAACAGGAAGTATATCTTCATGAATTTATAGTGCATTGGTTGAGCCAGTCAGTAAACACAGACACACAGACACTCTCTCACACACACACACACACACACACACACACACACACCGTCCTGTCTCTTTCATATACATGCTATGAGGAATAATAAAGCCAAGTAAAAGAATAAAGGAGGAGGTTTGTTTCCTAAAGAAATTGAGAAAAGGGCTCTCTGGAGAGATAAATTTAAAAACACTTGAATGAAAAAAGGAGCAGAGACACATATGGGGGAGGAGAATGTGAAGAAGAGGGATCAGTGCAAATACAGTGAGTTTTGAATACAAGAGTGAAAATATTAGCAGATAAAGATTAGGAGGAAGTGAAGAATGAGAACATGAAGGATCCACTCGGCTGTAATATTTTCATGGTAAAACAGATGAGAAGACATTGTGGGGTTGTCATGGGAATAATTATAATTGAATTTTAACATTAAAATCACTCCAGATAGTGTGAAATTATTAAAGTAATTCTAAAGTGTACCAAATAATTGCTTGAGATTTAAGGTTTGGGTTTTGATCAAGGAAAAAGAAAGTTGAAAAATTGTTGGCCTGCCAAATTATTTGGACAAACAGTAATGTGAGGTTTTGACGAACACTGATGATCAACATTATCTTTTAGAAACATTAAATGTGAAATATTCAAGAAGGAGAGGACATCAAACTTTGGTCATCAGATGAACAAGTCAACAGACAGTGAAGCAATTCTGTGACAGAGATATAAATATACAATTTCTAAAACAGTAAGATAAAAAACAACAGGCAGAAAGTGAAGATGAATAGAAAATCAGGGGAAAAATTGAGCTCTGCATCAGTTATGAACTTAATACAAAGAGAAAGAAAATGGAATATGGGTCAGAGAAAAAAATGAACAATAAAAACTGGAATTATGTAGTGTCTCAGAACTGAGGAGACTGTTTCAAGAAGGAAGGAATGTCTATGTCAAATGCCACTGAGAAATAGGATAACATTTGGAGTAAATATAGACCAACTGCCCAGAACTTTCCAACACAGTGTTTGTCATTTTCCTTGAACAAAGTAATGTTAGTGGTATGGTTGTCGTCAAAACCCTAAGATGTGACATGGAGAAATAAACACAAACCATTTGAGAAAGTTTGCTGAAGTGGAAATTGCAGTAACTGAATGGGCACATAGCGCATAAAGACTTTTCCCTTTTTCATTAATGAGTTGTTTATGGTTATGTGCCAATAGAAATCAAGTAATCAGAGAAAAATCATCTAATTCCTTTGGAAGTGGAGAATATAATAGAAGGAACAAAGGTCTTGAGATAAAGAGGTAGATGAAATGCATACAAGTGGACATACTAACCTTAGGTAGACAGTAGAGACTTTCATGCTTTACAATAATAGTAGCACAATTCAGGATATAGGTTTATAGACACAACCATGACAGCAGATGAATCAATAAAGGGAGAGAGTTTCTCTCTCTCTCTCTCTCTCTCTCTCTCTCTCTCTCTCTCTCTCTCTCTCTCTCTCTCTCTCTCTTTCTTCCTTTCTTTGTTTCTTCTTTCTCTTTCTTTCTGATTCAGTTTGGGCAGTGCACTTTGAGTTTGGGACAGTGAACTGACAGAGCATGCTGTGGACTCTCCATTGAGATAAGAAGTCACAAATGCAACTTAAGTGTAAAAAGCATAGAAGTGTTTGCTTTGTGAAGTTACTCAGCAAAGTGAGTGTGGTAAAGGTATGATAAATTTAATGAGAACTGAGCTGTTGTTACCTTCAAGTTTGTAGAGGTAAAGGAAGAAATGCAAGGGAGATGTTGTTTTCTTTAAAAATAGGAAACATATCACATCTTCTTGATTCATTCCTCAGGTGAAGGGCATTTTGGCTCCTACCAAGACTTGACTATTACAAGTTGTGCTGCTATGAACATGGGCACACATGTATCACCATGATGATGATGTTTTTCAGATCTTTTGCGAAAGTTCCCAGAAGGGGAATAACTAGATTGAATGGAATTTTGAGGCCTAGTTGTTTGAAGAGTCTTCATACTGATTTCCATAATGGTTGTACCAGTCTACATTCTCACCAGCAGTGGAGAAGGGTTCCTTTTCCCTCAGAGCCACTCTAGCATTTATTGTTGGTTGATTTCTTTATAATAGTCATTGTTTCTGGAGTGAGATGGTATCTCAATGTTAATTTAGTTTGCATTTCTCAGATGGCCAGTGATATGGAGCATTTTTTCATGTATTTATTTGCTTCTTGTATTTCTTTCTCTGAAAAGTGTTTATTCATCTGAAATATCTATTTTTGGATTGGGTCCTTAAATTTTGGGGCCCTAATGATTTTTAGTTCTTTATATACTCTAGATAGAAGATCTTTGTCTGAGTGATTAACAGTTAAATATTTTTCCAAATTTATGGGTTGAATTTTCACTCTTTTGGTAATTTCTTTTGACATGCTGAAACTTCTTAACAAGGGGAGGTCCCAGTTTTTAATTCTTTCAAGTATTTCCCATGTAGTTTGATTTTTGTTCATGAGCTGTTTGCCTACCACTATATCTTCAAGATTTCCACCTATTTTCTTTTCCAGTAGATTTAGATTTTCTGTTTTAATGTTTATACCTTTAATCCATTTTGATTTCAGTTTAGTGCGTGGTGATACATCTAGGTCTAATTTTAGTTTTCAGCATGTGGAGAGTCAGTTTTTCCAGCATCATTTGTTTAAGAGACTATCTTTCTTCCAGTGAACATGTTAGTCCCTTTTGATAGAGATAAAGTGGCTGACTGTGTTTCTAGATGTATCTGCATCTTCTAATCTATCCCATTGATCCTCAGATCTATTTTTTTGCCAATACCATGCTGATTTCATCACAGTAACTTTGTAGTATAATTTCAAGCCAGGGATTTTAATGCCTTCTGCCTTGTCTTTGTTGCCCAGGTTTGCCTTTGCTTTTTTCTATGTCTTCTCTGGTTCCAAATAAATTTTAGGAATAATTTCTTTAGGTCTGTGAAGTATATTGGTCATATTTTGAAAGGGCTGGCCTTAAATCTATGTAATAAATTTGTGAGTATGGTCATTTTTACCAGGCTAGTTCTTCCTATCCAGGAGCAAGGAATATCTTGCCATTTTCTGAAATCCTGTATGATATCTTTTTTCAGAGTACTGTAATTTTCATTGAATATATATTTGACTTCTTTGGTTAGATTAGTTTCCAAGTATTTCATTTTCATGGTGCTATTGTGAAGGATACTATTTCTCTAATTTTTCTCTCAATGCATTACACAAGTATAAAAAAAAACAAATGTCAAGCCTTTGTAGCTAACTGGATGCACTCCAGAATATACTCATAAGTGAAATAAACCAGAAAAATATGTGTAAATATCATATTGCCTCCCTAGTGTAAGAACTAAAAAGAAGAAATGAAAACTGAATGGTATAATAGACATAGTTAAATGGAAATTAACAGATTTTGAGGATTAAACAATAAAGAGATAGAAATGAAAAAAGATAGGAAATAAGGTAGGGGTAAAACCATACATGTACATATACAAGATGGCTAAGGCAATTGTCCTGAGAATTTCCATCAGTTTTTTAAAAAATGGGTAGAATTCTCACCTTGAGTAACTGTCTATGCTGGTATCTGTGACCTAAGCATCTACATCGAGAAGAGCAATGTGTAATACTAAAACCATGCTTGAAATATCTGTCATCTTGGTCTTCAAAAGGTATACTATTTCTCATGCCATATTAATTATTACTATATTTTCTTTGAAGTAATTTTTTAAAAGGTAATAAAATAAAATGAGAGACAAGAACAAAAATTTAAGGTTTCTTGAAAGCACGTGATAATGTTCAATCATATGTCCCATCTTGCATAACTGTATCTGATAATCTGAGCAACAGAACTGACGATGAATGTAGGTACTGTATCAATTATTGTCAGCTATTCTTGTTTTGAACATCTGTAACATATGTATTGTTACATGTTAACCTGCTTCTATGTTTTTGCTTTTCTTGTTCTTGTTTTTCCTCTTCAAAATGAAAGAAAATTATAATAATAATAAAATAAAAATAAATAAAAAATAGGAAAGGTGTGTGAGCCAGGAATCTAAACTGGACATCAAAAATTGAGACTATAAAGGAACGGGTGGCCTGCAGAAACATAATACTGTCAATATCTTAGTGTCCCAGTGAGTTGATAGTTTTTGGAGAATGATTAATGATTATTGAGAGCAACCTGGATAGACAGAAATTGGTGGTCAGAGATGTGACCCTAAGGTGTAAAATTTTGAAACCAAAATACTGTACGTTAGCTCCTACAGGCTACTGAAGTCATAAGCATCTTCTTCTATGCTGTCTGTGTTAAAGACTAAGTTTCTGTACCAAATTAATGATTTAGGCAGGTGATCTGTAATATGCCCTGTTTCTGGTAGAAATTTGGACTTTGTTTTCCAAATGGTATTTTTAAGATTTGTACTCTCATGTAAAGGGATCTTCCCTGAGTTAGTTCACAATTAATGTAACTTTCAAAATCAATTTTTAATTCTGAGTACTTATAAGACATAGAAGTTTAAAGGATTTATATGAAAAATAATAAGTTGTCTTTACATAGGCTCCCACTGTATCTTAATGCACACTTTTGAAGTCACTTATTAGGAGGTAATTTAACAGTTTTCTGCATATTTAAAAAAATGGTTCAGTCAGTGTCTTCATAATGCATGACAGTTCTTGGAATTTGTTTGATTTCTTCTGCATAATTTCATCATATAAGTCTATATAATTTACCTTTTGACTTTGTACACAACTTT
This sequence comes from Ctenomys sociabilis, assembly GCA_004027165.1. Taxonomy (NCBI): domain Eukaryota; kingdom Metazoa; phylum Chordata; class Mammalia; order Rodentia; family Ctenomyidae; genus Ctenomys; species Ctenomys sociabilis. The sequence goes on along the minus strand of PVKA01022743.1, from coordinate 7,356 downwards.
TACAAATTTGTAAACTAGAAAAGCAACATAGTTTGAAAAATTCTCCACAGTACCCCTCAGTTTTTCTGCACTGTAAATTTATACTATCTGGAAAAGTTAAGTCTTGATGAATTATTAAGAGATTACTGAAGTTTGAAGATGTTATGGTATCATCACTTATTTAACATATGCATTTGTGTGGATGTGGAAATTATTCATTAATGGAAAGTTCATTGTAATAGTGTATTTTGGAAAACATTCTGCACATGCTGTCTCTGGATACTAACAAGATCGCTTAGTTTTATTTGAGAGATAAAAGAAATAAAAATTAAATGGAAATTCCCATGTATTGTACTTCCCTACATGGCATGCTCTTTCATCAAAATAATCTAAACATTTGGGAATCATAACATGTTCTTGTCATTAGCTTGGTCTTGTGGTGGTTAAAGCATATTTTTTATACAAACATAAATGAGACGTTCTGATATGATTACATTTGCAGCATTCATTGTTGGATACAGTTTAGCAACAAAGCAAACATTAACAATGTCATCTGGTACCTTGTGAACAACTTCAGTGTGTTTTGAGATGGCCTCTTGTATATTAAGAAGACAACAATATGCCCTATAGCAACCACTGATGAATTCCTATCATTTTGTTTAATGAAATTCTGTAATGTTTCTAATGCTTTTCCATTACTTTTATTCTTTATAAAAGTAAAAATAAGATAAAAATGAAGTATATTAAATTTGTAAAATTAGAAATATATTTTAGAAATATATATAGCAAATGTTTACAGACATATACATTTTTTCTAACATTCAGAAATTGTCTCACTACAAAGGATTTGAAGTCCAAATGCCAAATTTGAGGCAATACTGGTGTACAAGCTAGTTTTCTTTCTATGAAAGCTTTTGTATTCTTTTTGACCTTAATTTGCTTTTTTAATCTTCTACTCACACTTTCTGTGCTTTCGTATATAGTTCGTTATCAGAAATTTAAGGTTGAAGTAAAGAGACTCAGAATCACTATTTTCCACAGGAGGAAACTAGTGAACACACATAGGGGCTTGCTCAAGTACTGTGTCCTAAGCAGAGGACAGCTCAGCTAAAATTCTGATGTCCAGTGCTGTGTCCTTTTATGTGGAATCTCAGCTGGCCTTTAAGTATGGGAATAGTGCATTGAAAGGATTCGGCCAACAGAAATTTGCTGGGGAAGGACTACAATAATAGTCTGACTTTTTGCTGGAGAAAAAGCAAAATAAAATGCAGCTCTCCTCTAAGTCTTCAGTGACAAAGAATGAATGAAATATAGATAACTTTAAAGAGCATCGTATAAGGCTGGTAGCACATCAATCCACAGTGTTTGTTTTGTACAAGCTGGTGACATTTAGAGAGAACTCAAGGTCCCAGCAGTTTCCAGTAGGTGGTCAGCTTGACATTTCTGTATAATGTCTCACTGGGCTAATGAATCCTGTCCATTTCTGCTGCTTCCATATTCATTTCATTCTTTCTATTTATTTAATATAACAATTTAGTAAATCACAGTATATAGGCAAGTGCTAAAGGCAAATGCTCATACATACTAAAATTCTTAAGCCTGAATTTTTTACATGACAGACGGAAGAACTGGGAGTAATTTTTCTGGAACTCTATAACCTATTTTTTTTCATTCATTTGCTAACATTTAAATATTCAGTTTATGTCCAATAAAACAAATCATATTTTTAAATAAGCCCCACAGTTATTATCAAAACAGATTCATGCGGTTTGGCAACTAGCAAATAATGTGGACATCTGTTACTGAGCAAATAAACCAAACGAATCCAAACCATAGTGAATGTTGCTGTAATTTGATAATTAATTGATATTTTGAAATACAAATTTGTACTACCTAATGTCAGCTGGAAATCTGTAGTATGTTCCATTATAGAAAGTTATCCTGCCCACAGATCTGTTTCAGTGATTTTTCAACATTTTTCCTGAATCATAGATCCACAATTCAGCTTAGTATTGTCTTTCTTAAAAAATACATGTGTATATATATATATATATATATATATATATATATATATATATATATATATATATATAAATCCAGGTAGCTCTTTCATTTTTATTCTTCTTTTTTATTTTTTTATTCTTTCATTTCATTCTTTTGTATTTGAATTCCTCTGGGTTCCTTCCTACCTCTGAGGAAGCAGCAGGATTTTTCACATATTATTTGTGTCCATCTTGCTTCAAATTACATTTTTTTCTCTAACAAAGTTTTAACCAATTGTCTCTTTTTTGAATGTGTGATTGGAGTAGGTCTTAACACCTTCTCTGGTTCGGAGGTTTGAGTACAACAGAGCCAGCAGTGCTTACTCCACCCAAGTTCCAAGACTTCAGTTCTACCTTTCTGTTATACAAGACCTTGACCTATTTTGAGGGGCATGTGAGTATATTACGTTAAGGAAAGAAGTGTAGGAAACAAATGTATTCTCCAAGACAACAGTATTTAGATTTAAATGGGGGAGGATCAAACGTGGGTATTTCTGTGTAAGGAAAAGAATTAATATACCTTTAAATATATGTACCTTTGCTTTATTCTTTATTGATTTATGTCATCTTTTCATGTTTTAAGAATTTCTCTGGAATGTTGTATTGCCAATGTCGACAACACAGGCAAGACTTTCCACTTTTTATCCAATGGAAACATTAATCTATTTCTATTCTATTTCTATTCTATATTACAAATATAGTTTAAAAAGAAGTGTATTTATTGGCTATATTTTAGTTCTCTTATATTCCTCAACCTGCCCCCATATAACCCTTCATTTTGCCACCAACATTTTGAACCATGCCCAACCTGATAATATGTGAGAACTGTCTCTGATGTTTTCTGCTACAGAAATGCTCCTTGCCTAGGAAGATTAGCTTTCTGCCCTTAGGCTCTGGCTCCTATGAACAGTGTCTTGCCTTCTCTATCTTTTTTTCTGAATGAAAAAAAAAAGGCTTATTTGGCTCAGTTTGTGGAGGTTTCAGTCCATAATCAACAGGCTCCAATGCAGAGTAACATATGGCAAAGGGCAACAGTTCACGGTGGTGGAAAGCAGCAGAACAGCAAGAACAAAAGAGAAGAGTAGTGGCAACAATGGCCAGAGGGGAGCCTGTCTCCCTTATACTGCATTCAAGCTAAGCATCCCAGGCTGGTGTAGCGCTCACATGCTTAATCTCAGCAGCCTTCACACCCACAATCCCAGCAGTAGATCATGAATTAACCACAAATTCTAGAAGTTCATTTCCATAACAGTATGAGTCTTTGGGGAAACAACTAGATACAACCCATAACACTGATCCCACATTTATTTGATGGCTTCTGAGTCTTTGCCTACTGTAATTTTCCTGAAGAAATGATGTATATGTCTTACGGTTTATGAATGTGTGAAGACAGGCAGTACTAAGATTTCAAACTGTGGATCAAAGTCATTCCTCTAGTGCAGGAGACAGAGGGAGACAGAGAGAGAGAGAGAGCAAAAGAGCCAGAGACAGAGACAGACAGACAGAGGGAGAAAATGGATGAATATTTTGGAATATGAACTATGTAGATCTAGATATAGTACTTAACAATATCTTCATTTATAAGTTTAGGCATGCAATTAAGAAATTAATTTTGTTTGATACATACCTTATTAGTGATTAGTAAGTGATAATTGAAAAGTTATTGGAAGATAACATTAATATGAAATAAGATGGCTCAGTAGAATAAGCACTTCCCTGCCAAGTGCAAGAACCTGAGTTCAATCCGTGGTTCCGCCCCCCCAAAAAAGCCAACTTTGTAACAATAATTCACTCAAATCTGCTGCCTTCTCTATCTCTGGGACATTCCAGCACAGGTTGATTCTCTTTTTCATCTTCAAATACATTCTCTCTTACGGGTCTTTGACTTTAGCATATAAATAAGTGAAAGTCTTAACAACAACAACAAAAAAACCCAACTAATTTAAATCTGTATAAGTATTTGTTCCAGCTATCATCTTGATATTCTTTCTCATATAGTATTTTTTTAAAATTTCATTTGTCGCTAACGTAGATATTTATTGAATGCTACTAGGTATCAAACACTATTTTAAACACTAAAAAGTACATAGGAAATGTAACAAAAATCCACACCTTCCAGGAGCTGTTAGCCTTTTAGAATACAAGGCTAAACATCTGAAATACATGCTATGGCCAAGAGTAATATGCACTGAACTGAAAAAGTGAGAAGCAGGGTAGATACAAATGACTCCTGCTCAGTAGTTCCTTCCTTATTTGATCCCTTCAACCACTGGAGAGTTGGTCAGGACTTGCCAAGGCCACTTCCGGTTGTGTTACTCCTATCCTCAGTATTAACACTAAGTTAGTCAAAATGTTAAGAGAGAGTTTGTGGGAAAAATCACACACAGGATCCTTACATTGCTCTTAAAATGCTGAGCCATCCAATATTTACATGCGCTAGTTTGCATTTTCTAGCTTGTAACAGACCACAGAGTATCTCTGAATTTCAGTCTGACTTAGTGCTTTGCTGCATAAAATATTTTTGATCGATTCTGGAATATAGCATAGAAGTTGCTTACAGACTTTTGTCCACTGTGAATAAGAGAGGTCTTTCTAAATTTTTAAAGCCCTAGTAATTTTTCCAGGGTACCACTGTAAGATCTTTTGAATTGGGGTAATTTTTTTTTTTTTACATTTTCTTTCTTTTCACACAGTGTTAAATATCTTATAATATTTTAAATTTTTCTTCTATGTAGAATTGCATGAAAAATATCATAGTAGCATCTTCAGTTCATATCTTTACCTATATAGGGGATATAAATTTTACTTCTGCTACTGCTGAATAATGCTTTAACAAGGAAATGCTGAATAAAGTGGTCATATTTCTGATTTTTATAAAGTGTTGGGGACCTAAATTTTTCTTTAGGTAATATAGAAACCAATAGATTAATCTCTTTATTAAATAGATGAAGATCCTCCAATTAATAGAGGTAAGTTGATGTGAAATGACATACATTAATCTTAAAGGAATTTAATCAATTAGTGTATATGTGGCAACACAAGTAAGAATGTAAGACAAGTCAGTACAAATTAATTCTCGAGTTTGAAAACCCTACCATTTCACCCAAGGCCACATATTTATGTTTATTTACTTATCTGAAAATGATGGTAATCTGACAATTATTCGAGAAAGAACAATTGGGTGTCAATTAAATATTTTAGAACATCTAGTCTTTTTTTTTACCAGACATACTTTGCCTATTTTCTATAGGGGAAATCAAAGTTACTCAAAGTTCTATCAGACATATAAGTAATCAATAAATGGAAGGAATTTGACACAGAAAGTTTTCTACATATAATTACATATTACACAATATATCTTTCAGTTTTGTTTTTCAGTACCTAGGATTGAACTCAAGACCCTGTGCTTGCCAGGAAAGCCCTTATCATGCTGAGCTCTTTAAGAATTAATATGATTAACAGTTTCTCTTTCTTTATATTCTAAATAGTTTGCAACATTAATTAGTTTTAAAGTGCACAATTTTTTTAAACCTTGTTTTCTCCATGTATTGTTCTTAGAAAGAACAAACTGGACTCTGAATCTAAACAAAATTATGAAGCTGCGTTTTGGCTTTGAGGAACTGGGGAGGTAAAATAAAAACAATGAAATAAATGCTGTGTTCATAGGAAAATTTTGTGTTAAGGCTAAAAAAGTATTCATTTCTGAAAAACATTCAGCAATACTTGAATGACAGAAAACGTGATTGTAGCTAGCAAATTGAATATTTGGAAGGTTGTGTTTTAAACCATAGAATGTTATAAGAAGTAAGAATTAAAATTTCTTTAATAGAGCCCCAAAGACCGGCCAGAAACAGTGCAGCAGTATCCAGGGACCTCCTAGATCCCACTCCAAGCTCTCCCAGTGAGTGGGAATCTGCATGACTCACGAGACTTCCCAGATCAGTGAGAGTGTGGTGAGTCTGAGGGAGAGCCATTGGCTGCTTCTCACACGTGCTACCCGGATTCCTGCCCCCAAGCCCTCCAAGCCAGTGACTGGCCTGAAACCTCAGGACCCACACATCAGCACCTCCCTGGATCCCCTGCCCTGAAGCTGGCTGAACAAGTGGAAATTTCCCCGATTCTCTGGGCATCAAAGTTTAGTGAGTGGAGAACTCCAGGCCCGACGTGCTTGAGAGACATTTCCCAGGGATTCCCTGCCCCCCACCCCCCATGGCCCAGTGAGAGCTCCAGGCACACTGTGCCAGAGAAACATTTCCAGGTGATTACCAGTCCCACCCTACAGCCCCAGACCCAGTGTAGGTTGGCCTGGAGTGAGAACTCCAAGCCTGCCATGCCGGAGGGACATTTCTCAGCAATCCTCGGTCCCACTCCACTGCCCAAAACCCAGCACAGCCTGGCCTGTGAGTGAGAGCTCCGGGCCCGCTGCACCAGAGGGACCATTCCCAGCCTTCTTGGGTTACAGCGTGTAGAGCCAGACCCAGCACAGGCTGGCCGATCCAGTACAGCCTACTCAGGGAATAAGATCATCCACTATCTTTTTGTGAGCCCAGAAGATCCACCAAAGCCCAGGCCGGCCCTCCTGGAGAATGACCTGCCTGACACAGGAGGGCTGATCCTGGTAAATTTCCGGATCCTTGCCCCAAAGCCAGCTAAGATGGGGAAGTTTCAATACTTGTTCTACATTCCAGTTCGGTTCGTGCTTGCCTCAACAGGGAACCAACAGAGGGGAACCAAAGGAGCTGCAGCAAAAAAAGAACTGAATACAACAGCTAGATCCAGGATAGGCATACCTGGAAAATCTCAAACTTAATAAACTGGCACCCAAATCTCATAACAAGCTAAGGATATAGCTGCACCAAAGCTCTACACCAAAGGTCAAAGGTCAGTGCTATACAAAATGACAAAGAGAAGGGGAAAAATGCAATCCCAGACCTCGAGTTCACCAGGAAGGGCAGAGGACACTAGCTCAGCTGCAATGAATGAATTAAGAGATATAGCAGCAAAGGAACAACAGCAGAAAGCTATATAGGAAATAAAACGAGAAGTAATTCCCCAAATTAAAATAGAAATATCTGAATACATAGTATCTGAAATAAAGAATGAATTCCAGAAACATTGCATGGAAAAACTATGCTCATGTGGAACAAGTGCAGAGAGCACTATTCCAGCTGATATATATGAATTAAGAGCATCTGAAGCAAAGAAACAACACAGAAAGATCATGAGGAATTCAAAGCAGAAATAAGTTCTGAAATCAAAAAAGAATTCTTTGAAAAAAAAAAAAGAATTCTTTGAAGTCATAGCATCTGAAATACAGAAACAAGTCCAGAAATAT
>PVKA01022742.1:0-36590 GCA_004027165.1 Ctenomys sociabilis | reverse complement strand
AAAAAAAAAAATAAAAAAAAAAAAGAATTATTTAGTGATTCATCTAGGTTCAGGGTAAAGCAAGACAAAGGCATCAGCCTGGATATAGAAGCAAACAGAAGGAGCCAGTAGCATACAATAGAAATGAGAATGAGCAAGATTCCTTGATAGGTCGAAGGTATGAAGTGAAGGATAAAGAGGCTATGATGGTTATTCCAAGGTGTGGTTGCTGTCAAATGAGATTTGAGGAGGAGAGAGTGTGACAGTGCTGGTGTTAGGATGAGAGCCAGACATTAGTTCCTCAAAGGTTTAAGATCTTTCTAGAAGACAAAAGAGGATATTGAAAAGGTTGGATATAATTTAGAAGAAAGACCTCTACTAATATATGAATGTTATTGTGTCTCAGCTTGTGTGGAAGAGGCGACTCCAAACCGCAGGTACTTAGTAACTACTGCTGAACCCAGGTGCCTCCACAGAAAAAATCCTATCAGTAGAAAGGAGTTGTGGATGGAGCAGGCCACACTGGTTGGTAAATCATTCTCCAGATGTCCCACAGGAGAGGACGATTGGCTGGTCACCATTTTGGAGGGCCAAATGAGCTTAGAGCTCAGAGTAGGTACAGGTGACTTCCATTGTGCAACTCCAAATATCAGGGTGAGGCAAAACCATGTTTAAGCTGGCAGGGAGCTGTGTTCAATTCAGGAGGAGGTAACTTGCTGTCTAATAGCTCTGGCTGTAGCCTAACATCCAGAAACCAGCATAAAGTTCAGTGGAACTGAAGATATAGGCTTGCTGCAGTAATCAACTACCCTGCTATAAATTCACTACTGGGATTAATCAGCTTGGATCTGAGCTCTGTCTACCAGTTACAGCAGAGACACACCTTGAAGATGAATTTTCCTCTTCTTTCTTTTCCTTTTCTCTTCGTTCTTTATTTTTTATATGAGGGTGATCATTGTTTATAGTTTTCGTGCTGCTGTTTTGTTGTGTTCTTGTTTTTATCTCTTGCTCCTAGTTTTCCCTCCTATCTTCTTCACCAGTTTCTCAGCACTTGTGAAATTTTCTTTCACAAGTAAAAAGAATTATTTAGTGATTCATCTAGGTTCAGGGTAAAGTAAGACAAAGGCATCAGCCTTGTTTATAATCTTTCTCCTCTGCTATTTCTCTATTTTTACTCTTAAGCTCTTTTAAATTATTTTCCCTAAAGGAAACATCACTATAGTAGTGGCATAGTTACAGTGTACAATGCTGTGGTTTGTTTTAGACTTTTTTATATAATCACAAATCTACTTCATATGGTTAAAGGTGTCAAATTAATAGTTACTTCAGTTTATTGTTTTTAAGCTGTGTTTCATGCTATTGTTATTACTGATTGTAGTACTTTATCTAAGGAGACAGAGTTGTTCAGCTGTTATTCTTCCTGGTATACAAAGATATACTGTTGGCCCATGCCAAAGAGCCAAGGACTAGGCCAAATAGGCAGCAACCACTCATCCCAGTAAACTGAGACATAGGTTCTCCCAACATACTCAAAATCCAAAAGCAATGAAGGTATCTCTGCAAAGTACTGATTTCCATAGAGTTCTCTATGTTAGCAGTAAAGCGACTTGCCATAGGCAATTTGAAGACATCAATGCAGGAATCAACTTAAAAAATAGCAAATGAAAAGACACTTAAACAAGATGCAATCCCAGACTTCTAGCAAACTCAGGGCACAATGCAGTGAAAGAATTCAGAGGCAACCCAGCTGGACTCTATGAAGTTGTAGCAACAGAAGTGGCAAAACAGGTTAATAAGGCTTTATAAAAAATTCTAAACAGAAATTTCTCAGTAACTGAAGAGATGGTAACCATAATGGAGGACATGATTAGTGACACTAGAACAAAGACAGGCTTGAAAAATTCAGGAAAATGATGGAAAGCATGAACACCAAACATATGAAAGCAACTGAATCCATGAAATTGATTCACACAAATATTCAGGAGATCAGTAATTAGTTTAGAAGTATACACACCAGTATGAGCCAATGTAAAGACAGAATAATAGATACAGAAAACAGGATTGCAGTTAGTGATCTTGAGGAGTAACAATTATGCCCTAGAAATAGCAAAATGACTATAAAAAAAATCAATCCAACAGCTGCTATATGATGCAAAGAATAACAAAATTATTAAAAGGGATGAGATCAAATCATGAAAATTGGGGCTGGGGAGATGGCTCAGTGGAATAAACACTTCCTTGGCAAGCTTAAGGGCCTGAGTTCAACCCCCTGCCAAAATATAAAAAAAATGAAAGAAAATAAGAGCAATTATAATCACTTCAAGAAAAACAAAATCCTTAGAAATTAACCTAACCAAAAAATCAAAAGACCCCTATAAAAAAACTGCAGTACTCTGAAGAAGGAGATTGAAGAAGACATTAGTAAATGGAACGATGTCCGTTGAACCTGTGTAGGAAGGCAGAAATAATGTTGTCAAAAATATCCATACTTCTGAAACACATACATAGATGCAGTGCAGTCCCAATCAAAATGTCAAAAACATGGTTACAGATCTTGGAAAAATAATCCTTAAAGTTCATATAAAACCAGAGGAAACCTTGAATACCAAAAATAATTCTGGGCAAAAAGAAAAAAGTAGATGGCATTCCAATGCCAGACTTCAAGATATAATGAAAAGCACTAGTGATGAAAACATCATGGTACTGGCATAAAACCAGACACATGGACGAATGTAACAGAACTGATGATATAGGGACCAGGGAGATGGATCAGTGGAATAAGTACTTCCCTGGCAAGTGTAAGGGCCTGAGTTTAGTCCTTGGTTCAGCAAAAAAAAAAAAAAAAATGAAAACAAAACCAACAAACAAACATGAAAAGAGAACTGATGATATAGAAACCTTCTAAGACTTATTCAATTATTTGATCTTTGACACAGATTTCAAAAACATATTTTGGAGGAAAGAAATCTTGTTCAACAAATTGTGCTGGGGAAACTCTTTATCTCTTTGTAGAAGAATAGAACTACATCTTGATCTCTCACCATATACTAAATTAAAATCTAAGTAAGTCAAACATTTCAACATTAAAACAGAAACAGTAAACCTGGAAAACTAAATAGGGAAAACAATTAAAAATATAAGAGTGGGGAAGGACTTTTTAAACAGAAACTTAGTTGCACAGGAAATAGTAGTGAGAGTCAACAAATAGGATTACATAAGATTAAAGATATAACTGTGTAGAAGATTCAATCACTAGAGTGAAGAGACATTCTACAGAATAGGAGAAAAAATTGTCCCTCAGAAAAAAAGTTAGTCTTAAAAAAATTAAACTATCTAAAATTAAAGACCCTATTAAGAAAGGGGCTATGAAAATGCACAGAAATATTCATGGAGGAAGAAATAGAAATGGCTGTCAAATATTAAAAAACGTTCAATTTCTCTGGCTAGCAAAAATTTGTAACCATAAGTTTCTATCTTAGTCAGAAAGAATGGCAATCAGTGGGAAATCAAACAGCAACAAATGTTGGCATGACAGTGGTAAAGAAAGGTCCTTGATAAATCAGGGACACTGCTACAAAACTGTAATCCCAGCACTCAGGAGTCTGAGGCAAGCGGGTTATTGTGAGTTGAGACCAGATTGAGCTAAAAAGTAAGCTAAAGGCCAGTCTCAACTACACAGTAAGATCCTACATCAAACATCCAAAAAAAAAAAAAAAAAGGAATACTTCTGCATTGTTGATATGTAATCTAGTACAGTCATTATGGAAATGCAGTATGAAAATTTATTTAATAATTAAAACTAGACATGCAGTATGACCCACCCACTTATCCCCCTTCTATTTTCTTCAAAATGCTAAAATACACAATGATGCTAGAGTACCAATTTTTATAACAGCACAATTTTTAACAGCTAAATTCTGGAAGTAGCCTGTCCACTCACCAAGAGATAATTGGATAAAAAAATTTCCTATCCATATATAAATAGCGTATTAGATATAAAGAAGGACAAATTTGAGGCATTTGAAGAAAATTAGAGAGATGTGGACAACATAATATTTAGTGAAATAAATCAGACATTCAAAGTTGAATATCATATAATATCCCTCATTTGAGCTAAGCAAAATACAAAGAAAATGATTAAAGATAGATCAAAAGGAAAAAGAGGATAGACACCATCCATCAGGAGAAGGGTCAAAGGGACAAAGAGAGGCATAAGGTGGAGAGGAAGGAGAAATGAGAGGAATAAAGGTATGCCAAGCATAGGTAACTAGTAACTCAAATCAATGTAAATAGTGAAATCATAACTTGTGCTAAAAGAAACAGTGTTAACAAATACAACAAAGGTATTCAGGGAATCACAGGAGGAAGGGTAGGGAGAAGAATGGGATTATTTTTTAAAGCTATAATGAATATATATAATCACTCACCCAAATGTTTATAAATTGCAGGAATTAGAAGCATATTAATAAAATAGTTTTGAAAAACAAATAGTTTTACAAATTAAAAAAATTTTATACACCATTATTACCAAGTAAGATTTATCCCAAGGTTGCAGGGATGACTCAACATACACAAGTAACTAAATGTAATACACCATGTTAGCAGACCCTAAGGCAAAAACCATAAAAACATCTCAACAGATACAGAAAAAAAGCATTCAACAAAGTCCAACACCCACTCATGAAAAAGCTCTATAGAAACTTAGAGTAGGTGGTTTTTACCTCAGTGTGATAAAAGGTATCTATGACAAAACTATAGCCAGCAGTCATCAAAAACTGAAACTTTCACTCTAAAATCAGGACCAAGACCAGGTTGTTCACTCCTACCTAATCTAGTTCTGGCAAATAAATATATTTAAAAATATTCAATGTCACTGGTATTTATAGAGATCAGAACTGAAACAACACTGAGATTCCATCTCACTCCAGAAAGAATGGCTATTGCCAAGAAATCAACTAATAACAAATGCTGGTGCAGCTCTAAGGAAAAGGAACTCTTTTCCATTGCCGGTGGAAGTAGAGAATAATACAGCTGTTCTGGAAATCAGTGTGGAAATTCCTCGGCAAACTAAAACTAGATGTTTCATGTGACCCAGCTATTCCTTCTCTTGGTATCTTCTCTCTAAAGTTAAAAGCATCAAAGCACAGTGATTATACAATCACCCATGTTTACAGCGCCACTAGCTACCTCTTGGAAACAGCCCAAATGCCTATTAATTGATGAGTGGATGAAGGTATGATATTTTTGTAGAGCACAATACCATAAAGATGGATCAGTCTGAGATGACTCTAGGTAAATGGATGCACCTTACAACCACACTTTTCAGGGAAATGAATCACATGCATTTAAATACTGCTTCACTTCTTTAAGATCGTAAGCCAGAAGTGTAAATAAGGACCAAAGTGTGTAACAGCTGTTAGGAAATGGGAAAAAAGGGTGAGGACATGGGAAAGGAAGCAAGGAAGACAAGGGGAGAAAGAAAGGGAGGGACAAGAAAAGTAGAATACAAGGAAAATTGGAAACAAAGGTTTTGTAAACTGGGTGTGGTGGAGCAGGCCTGTAATCCCAGCACTCGGGAGGCTGAGGCAGGAGGATTGTTGTGAGTTCGAGACCAGCCTGAGCTACAAAGTGAGTTTAAGGCCAGCCTGAACTGCACAGTGAGACCCTGTCTCAAAAAGACAAAAAAAAAAAAAAAAAAAAAAAAAGACACACACACATCAAAATAAGCTTTTTTAATAACGATGAAAAGCAGGGTTGAATAGAGGGGAGAAAAATTAGGAAAAATAATCAAGATATCTCATGCACAGGTACAAGTTCTCTATAATGAATGCAATCATTATTTATATCTAAAGTGTTCTGACAAATATTTTTGAAAAGAAAAATACTCAAAAACTTGGAATGAAGACAAATAAAAAAGAACATAAAATATTATGTTTAGGTACATAGCTGAAGATAGTGTGTGTCAGGAGAATTTGGTGTCTTATCAGGTGCATAAATGAAAAGCAAATTCTCTTTAATTACAACACAGACAGCATACAAGAAAACTGAACTAACTAGCAAGATGAGACTGTGTGGATCACTCTCACTGTAGCTCACCAATTGGTGGCATCTTGAGGTGAGAAGAGGGAAAAAAAAGTGTATCAAGGAAAAAGAAGAGTATTGACACATAAAAGTATAATATCTTGTACATAACCATACAAAATGACTTCTTTAGTTCATGGTTCTGCATTAAATAAATAAGCCATGAAACAGAGAAGAAACACTCATGATTTGCTACTGCACGGTTGTAAAATAGGTCCTGAACAAACTCACTTCCCAGGGCAGGGGCTACCTGTGCAGTGTGGCACTGCATGCACAGGCGGATGGTTGGAGTCATAGGAAAATAGCTGTGCACTAACTGGCAGCATCTGTGCTGCTGGCTCCATGGTGATGTGATCACATATGTCCATAAGCTCTCTCCAGGATCAAGTGACATTACCTGGAACCAAAATTTATACCATTGGATCCTCGCAACTCTCCTGCAATGGCCAGTAATGATTTTCTCTGCTAAGCAAACATCTGTACATTTCAGAACTGTATCGTAACTTTTAGAAAATTCTTCCAGCTCACATTTCAGTATAATAGCTCCAGAGGAAAGTACCAATCACAGTGTCCTAGTCTACTAAAACAAACAGAAGAAAATGAGACAATAAAACATGAGACCCTTGCTATGATTTTGGAGTTGGTCCTTATGTAGGAGAACGATCATCCCTTGTTGGCAGGAACCAGGACAAATGTAAACATCAAATCCAGATGTTTTCCCTATTACCATGTTAGGTTCTCATACGTATGTGCACAATTTTGTCTACAAAATTTCAGAGATGTCAAGTTTCAGAGATTTCACCCATATTCAGAATCAACATAAGTGTGACAGCCCTAAAAGCCATATTGTTTCTGACTTGGTATCCACAAGTTAGTTCTTCTGGTATTTTCTACCTGGGATTGTTAAGCCTCAACCTTAGAGAGATACTCTGGCTCTGTCTTCTGCAATCAATACTGCCCTGACCATGTCCATTTCAGAGACACTATCTCAGCAGGGCTAGTGAGCCTGCATTATCACATGGAGACTGAGTGTCCTTGGAGAAGCTGTCACCTTTCTCTGCATATTTACAGACATCTTCTCAGCCAGTCACATGGCCATTTCATCTACTTTATTAAAAATCTATTGAAATGTCTCCAATTCTGAGGGTTGATCAGTAATCATGCTGTATATAATAATGCCTGGTCTCTGTCTCTGAAACCGAATCTGTTTCTTTTTCTTTGAATCACCTTCTGTTTCTCCATTTGAAATATGAGCTCATGATTCACCTTGTCCTATACACCACGATAGTTTCAGAACTTTGAATTTATACATTTTAATACCTAAATAAATAACATTAGAATGTATTTCTAATCAGTGTTCTATGTTTTGCTGATCTGCTAATTTTGCTTCTGTTTAAGATACTGCAGACTTCTCTTTTGTGTTAGGGTTAGGGTTTCAATTCAATGACATCTCACTGAATTTGTTTTCTTTTATTGCAATGTTATTGATTTCTAAGTGTTAATTTTGTATCCTGCTGTGCTACCAGGTGAATTCTACAAGTATTTCATTAATTCTAATTATTAATTCTAGACATCTGCTGGTGGAGATTTTGGCTATGGAGAGTATCATGTCATCAGTAAATAATAATTTAACTTCTTTTCCTGTCCGTAGTCCTTTTATTGTTTTCTCTTGTCTAATTGCTTAGGCTAATGTTTCCAGAACTATATTGAACAGACATAGTAATAATAGACATCCTTGTCCTTTTTCTAATTTCAGGGTGAAATCTTTTGTTTTTTTTATCATTTAGAAATGTGTTGGTAATTGGTTTGCCATAGATAGCTTTTGTCGGATAAAGACCATCTTTTTCAATTTTCTATAGGCTTTCTTTTCATAAATGGATGTTTAACTTTTTTTTTTTTTTGGCTGAACCAGGGATAGAACTCAGGCCCTTGTGCTTGCCAGAGAAGCACTTTTTCCACTGAACCATCTCCCTAGCCATGGGATATTTAACTTTGTGAAATGCTTTTTTTCTTGTATTTATATACAAAGGAGTACCACTATCCTGTGAAAAAGGATGAACTTGAGTCATTTTTAAGTAAATGGTTGCACCTGTAGATCATAACTTTAAAATAAATGAGATACACTAATTTAAAAGTTCCATGTTTAATAGGTCAGCAGATTAAAGCACCTGCAAGCAGGTGCAGGGGCCATGGGCTCAATCCCTGGACCTGCTATGACAGCCCCATCCCTGGTGCATGCTGAGACAGTAATTTACACTGCATGTGGTGGTGTGTGCCTATAATGCCAACTCTTGGGAGGCTGTAAACAGGTGGATCACTACAAGTCAGATCTAGTAGGGAAATCCTGAACACTCTGTAGACCCTTCCCTAAATATAATTTTTTTAAAAATAATAAAATAAATAAATAAATAAATGTCCATGGTTTCTCTTCCATGAGAAACCCAAAGAGTAAATGAAGAGCGAAACAGAGGATAGATGTTGAGAAGAACTGTTCCAATGGGAAAAAGAGTGAGCTAGGGACAGGGCTGTAGGGAAGGAAGGAAAATGGGACATAAAAAAGAGGATGGGTGAAATGGAAACAAAGCTTTTGTAAATCAGAATAAGAAGAAGAGATGAAGCAGGGAGTGGAATAAGAAAAATATTGAGATCCATTATGTACTAATATAAATTTCATATGCTGAACAAAATCATCATGTATGGCAAATATATAGTAATAAGAATAAACACATTGAACAAATATCTCAGTGACATACAATAACACAGTAATGAATTTTTATGTTTATCCTTATGTGCTTCCATGCCAAACTTTAGATACAATCAAAATTTTCCAATAATTTCTTTATACATATTTTTCCTATTTTCTTCTATATTTCTCAGGTATGAATTTTAATGATGTATTTCCAGCTAGTAAATGTCTATATACTTAAAATTTTTTTATCCTTCTTAGAATAGGTTTATCCATAAATGACCATTTCTTCTTTATGTGCCTTTGAATAACACTAAAATTTTACTTTCTTCTTAACTTTCTCAGTTTCATTTCTCAGCACAAAACTGCCCATAATATTTTTCAAACTTTCTGAGTCAAACTACAATCATATGTTTTGCTCGTAAGGAAGTCTAAGGGCTTTATATTCAAATATAAAGTTGGCAGTTATTTTTATATATCCATGTGAAACAGTGTTGGTTTTAATCCTCTCACGTTCTTCATGAGGCTTTCTGTGATCATTGTATTCACATTTTCAGTCTATGCAATGTATTTCTTTGTTATTTGTGTATATACCCCTCAATAACTTAGAATTCTGTTCTAATGATTGATATTTTCACTGTGACCTTGAAAAATCAGTTTTAATATGAAAAGAAGACTCAAGTAAAAGAGTTGGCTGGGATAAATTCTCACTGCTTCTACAAGAGCAGAAATGGACACACAAATGTCCTGCCTCTGCCACCCATCTCAGCTTTCCCATCCTCGTTCCTATGGCTGCCCAGTTCTCCTGAGGGCCCAGTCCCACAACAATGTGCAGTGGCTGCTCTGAGATTATTACAGGGCATGGCAGCAGGAAAAGGTGCCCACAGTAGTCCTTGAATCTTGGCCTGCTCCATGTCGCACAGTGCAGCATCAGACCTCAATTTCCATTAAGAATTTCAATGCTCCTTCTCTCCAAAATGCCCCAGTTTTTGACAAACTCAGCTTTCTGGCTTTCCTGTTTGATTGTTCCTTTATCAGTTATCATCTCTTCACACCTTACATGGTCTGTAGCTCATTTATTGGGCTCTTTTCACTCCTCATAGAACACAAGAGACACAAGAGCAAGGTTTTTGCCTGAGCATTGTGGTTGGAGCTGTTGCTGTGTCCCATGCACTTAGAACATTTTGCAAAAGTCCTGATTCAGTATTTTCAGAACAGAAACAAATGCTGCCTATGTAATGTAACCAAACTCTCACTAGACTTTCTCTGAGAATCCTTTAGTCATACACTTCTCTGTATCCTAACCTTAAATATTTCTGTGAATCATTTTAAATCTAGCAGGATTTTTTTTAGGTTTTTCTTTTTGGTACAGGGTCTCACTATGCAGCCTACATTCATAGCGATCCTCCTGCTTTCTGCCTCCCTAGTGCTGGGATTACAGGCACGTGCCACCACACCCGGACTCCATTGCCTGCTCAGCGCACCCGAAGGCGGGGCCGGCGCGGCATTGAGGAAGCAGGGATCAAAATCCTGGTCGCTACGCTTACCTAAGCAAGCATTTAGACTGCTGAGCAATACCGCCGGCCCTAACAGGATTTGTTTATAAGAGTGATTTAAACATTTCATCTTAAGCCTAATTGTCTTTTTAAAAATAGAAAATTAAAAAAAAAAAAACTTTGCTTATTTAGTATTCTCTTTCAAAAAGCCTTGGGTCATACTTCTTCACTGATTCTATTTTTTGATTCCTTTTTATGTCCATGAATCTTTGAAAGCATACTTATCCATCCAGAAGAAAAGCTGATTAGTACCCTGTGGCATATGCCATTCACTTTGTCTTATCTGACTCAATTGTTTTTAGTTGTTGTACATTTCTATTTGCATTTCTTCTTTTCGCTTCTTATATTAGGGAGACTACACGATATTTGCACATGTGTGTCTGGTTTATTTCACTGATGAGTATATGTTCAAGTGGCAACCACTTCAATACAAATGCTTCAAGCTCATCATTTTTTATAGCTGAGTAATATTTCATTATATAGAAATATCACATTTTTTCAACCATTCCTCATGTGATGGACATCTTGGTTGTTTCCAAGGTTTTGCTATCACAAATTGTGCTGCTATAAACATAGGTACACATATATCACTATGATATAATATTTTCAGTTCCTCTGGGAAAATTCCCAGTTGGGGGATAGCTGGCTTGAATGGGATTTCTAGTCCCTCTCTTTTGAGGAGTCTCCACACTGATCTCTACAATTGTTGTATCAGTCTACATTCCCACCAGCAGTAGAGAAGTGTTCCCTTTTCCCCACAACCTCACCAACATTTGTTGTTGGTTGATTTCCTAATGATAGCCATTCTTTCTGGAGTGAGGCAGTATCTCAGTGTTGTTTTTATTTGCATTTCACATATGGCTAGTGATGTGGAGCATTTTTTCATATATTTATTTGCTTCTTTAATTTCATCTTCTGAGAAGTGTGTATTCATCTCAAACAACTTCAGTTCACAGATCAAAACTGGAGAAATAGAAGAGCCACAAGGCCAGCCAACATTTTGGCCCTAGCGTTTCAAGGTCAGCAAAGACTCAGGACATAGAAGAACCTTTACTGCAACATCATGAAACTCAGTTGAGGCCCAAAGTTTCTGAACAATGAGATTATGGAGCCACAGAGGAAAGAGATTGAAGTTCTATAGTATGCCTGGGGAGAGTCACATGGAGAGAAAACTTTCTCTCAGAGTCTCACAGACAGCAAACTGGTCAAGCATTGCCCGTGACTCATCCACATGGATGACACAGACAAAGGATCTACAGAATAATGTACAGGACTACAAGATAAACCCTGAGGGGACTTCACTGACCTCATAAGAAACATAAAGTACATATGTTGGGATATAGGTCTTGCTCTATCTCGGTCTTAACCATCCAGCAGAAAAGTATAAAAATGAGGTATACAATGCGAGGCCATAATAATAAGTAGAACTGTACATGGCTATGGTTACAGCTTCTTCAGATAACTCACTATTATTGTGGAATGCTGGAATGTGTTGGATTGTGTCATCGAGTTCAGGCACCTGAATTGGTTGAATGACAACGGAGTGCCCATCTTTGACAGGTGTAGACAAAGGAAGGGATATAGAAAGGAAGAATCATGATGTGTGTGTATGGACAGTGCAGTTGGGATAGATAATGCTGTGCTTCTACATAATACTATGAGAGGCAAGATTTGCACTAATGATGGTTGGACAGGATGTTATGTCGGCTTTAGTACTATGGACAACCACTAGGAAAATAACAAGGTAGAAAGCATTAATTATTGAATCTTTGATATAATTCATGCATAACAAATAAACAAACAGCTAGACTGTCTTAATTCACTGATAAGAGATATCTGCTATAATAATGTCTGTAAGTATAATATCATGTATGCACCTTCTACAATACCAAAACATTATGAGAAAAGTTTGCAATGCATTAATTTATCAAATCTGTCTTATTAAGGTATCTTCAAAGTGTCTCATTGATATTTTTACTTCAATAAAATAATAAATAAATGAAATAAAACAAAAACTAAAAATGTACTTATCCAATTGTAGATAGCTGACTTGAAGTCAGCAGTTGTGTGCATCGGGAGTCCTCTGCTTCCTTTCTGTATCTCATAGCTACTATAAGGAAGTTTCTCAGCATTTTATTTTATTCACTTCTCTGTTTTGTATTCTTTCACTCTTTTATGACTTGTTATATTTAGGATAGCTTCTATTTATGTTTATGTTGCATGCAGTGCAGATACTCCTTTTAGGTGAGGTTTCCTTCTTTCTTTCCACCTGTTCCATGTGTTCGGCCAGCTCAGCTCATGTCTCATCCCTTGGATAACCTGACATATCCTACACGTGTACTTTTTACAATGATATTCTACAAATTTTGTTTATGGCTTTGTGTTTGTTAAGACTTCATATCCGTTCTCTGATGCCTTTCTGGTGGAATTTACTCATTTTTCACATCATTCAATACTTTTTTTATTTCTACAACCATGTGTGTGTTTTTTGTTGTTGTTGTTTGTTTGTTTGTGCAGGGTTTCACTGTGCAGCTAGAACTCCTAGTGATCCTCCTGTTTTCAGCCTCCCTAGTGCTAGGATTACATGTGTGAGCCACGACATCAGAACTCTGTTGCCAGCTCAGCATGCCTGTGGGTGGGGCCAGCGTGGTATGTGGTGCCAAGGATCGAACCCTGGCCCCTGTGCTCGTGTAAGCAGGTGCTTATTCTGCTGAGCTATCTCACCGGCCCTTGGATCATGCTTGTATGGATGCTTCACTGCTTCTTTCAAATATTTCTCTTTTTTGGTTGTGATGGGCACATACACAATGAGCTATTCTCAGAAGAGTTTCATTACATGGGGCCAGCATTGATTTTTTTACAGAAGCAGAACACTTCTTATGCTCCAGAGGCAATGTCTTGTGTATCAGCATTGTATGATGCTGTGACTTTTTTGAGTCTTGATTCTTCCCAGAAACCAGAGAACAACCACAATCAGGTTACTCCCAAGTCAAGGTCTAACAGGTTTCTGGAATCCAAGCAACCCACCTATGTGTTGGCATCACAGGATTATCTGTGGGACTGCTTCTAGGCCAGGCTGCTCTGGCACTCACACACCTAAGTGTTGGCTTACCCCTCTGTATTACTGTTCTCTAGGAGCTATTTTTTGCTAACATTATCTTATAGCTTTGCCAGCTTAAAAAAAAAATCTTTGATCTTATTTATCTTAGATAAATCTTTGTCATCTAATGTCAATCAATTTTATAGGTGTTGTGATGCAATTTAAAGGTAACTTCAGGATTTGTGTGGTTTATTATATCAGGCGACATCTCAGAAGTTATCCCATGCATCAGTTTGTAGAAGGAAAAGAAGACGACACTAGATCTGGGCCCTAGAAAAGCAACACTGGTCAGGGAGAAGGAGGACCATTTTAGAGAGGGTGGTTGAGAAGAAGCCTTTGGAGATGTGAGTGTGCCTCTGGTGAACCCGAGCCACAGCTACTGAGATGCAGAACTGAGGAGGGGGAGGTTCAGGGAAGAAGAACATGAACTAAATAGGGCACAGCTGTTTTCATCAGGCATTTGTGAGCTTTGCTGGTGGAAATCTGTACAGAATGGCGAGGGCAGGAGGGGGTATGTTTACACATTGGTGTACCACTGTGGCACACAGGAAGGTGCACTTCAGATGCTGGTAGGTAAATGGGTGAAATTTGAAACTGCAATATTAAGGGAAATAAGTCAGACACATGAAGGACTGCATGTCTTCTCTTACATGAGGAACTCAAACATAGCAGGATAGAAGACAGATAAACAGGAAGCAGGGAGACTTTTTTCAGACAGATAGGAGAATAAGAGACGGAGGGATGGGAGAGGAATGGGGGTGACATGAATGAAAGGGGAAATGATGAAGACTGAAAGTAGGACTTTTGTGAAAGGGAAGGAGAACACGAACTGAATGAGAGGCAGGTGATTAGAAAAAAAAACACTGGGATGCAGCATGGACGTGGACTGCAGCCCGCCATGAAGGCAGTTACCAGGAGATGCTCACCTGTCCTGCTAAGGAAGAATGATGAAGGTCATGAGGACAGAGCACTGGAAGCTGGGAAAATAACACTTCCTCTGACAATAAAAGAATTTAGAGATGACATGTGCATCAGTAGGAGGTCAGCAGCTGGTGGGCTTCCTGCAGAGCACTATGTGGCTTCCAAGAAGTAAAATTAAGAGTGGAACAAGGGGGAGCTTGCTTATCTGCAGGAAACACTTAAATTGCAGAGTACTGGTGATGTCATTTTGTAGAGTATATTTTGTTCCTACACAGAAGTCCTGTAGTTAGTTATTGATTGTGGCGGCATACTTATTAAATATGTTTTGTGCACTGTACTGGGCCTGGGGAAAGAATAAAAAATAAATATCAACTACAAATATGGTTTCTTAAATGAAAGATAAATGATACTTTCTTTTCCCATGCTTCTTTCTTGGCATGGAATATGGGATGCAAATGTGAATGCTTGCAAACCCAACTCATCAATTTAGCAAACCCTTTACAGAATTGGTGGGGTTTCTAACACTTATTCAGATACTACATATACACTAGTTGAAAACAGACAAAAACCTTGACCTTTGTGGAAATTCACATAAAATTAGACTTTTTATTTCTGGGAAGGTTAAGACTGAACATACACATGAGTATAGAATAATTCATTTTGGGGTAAATTTTTGAGAGACTGAAAACCACGTATATTCGTTAATAGGTTAAGAATCACTGTGTTAGGTTAGAGTGATAGCTCAGCAATCTAAGGCCCTGTCTGGCAAGTGTAATTACCCAGGTTGGATTCCCGGTACCTCCTGCTGTGCTGGTCCTACGCCAAGCTGCACACCTAAACTACGTGTGGTGGTACATGCCTGTAATTCCATTGTTGGGGAGGCTGAAACTGGAGGATCTCTACGAGTTGAAGCTGTGTAGTGAGACCCTGTATCAAATAAATAAAGAAAGAAAGAAAGAAAGAAAGAAAGAAAGAAAGAAAGAAAGAAAGAAAGAAAGAAAGATCACTGTCATATCGAACTAAATTATTATTATCATTATTATGATTATTATTAT
Source organism: Ctenomys sociabilis (assembly GCA_004027165.1). NCBI lineage: Eukaryota > Metazoa > Chordata > Mammalia > Rodentia > Ctenomyidae > Ctenomys > Ctenomys sociabilis. The sequence continues at coordinate 21,212 of PVKA01022742.1, read as the reverse complement.
TATTATTATTATTATTTTGAGTGCATTTAGTACAGGGTCTAAAAGGTCTCAATATGCAGATCAGACTCATAGTGATCCTCTTGTTCAGCCTCCCAAGTGAGATTACAGGCGTCCACGACCATACCCATCTCAGCGCATCCCTGGGGTGGAGCCAGCATGGCATGCTGGAGATCAAATCCTGGTCTCTGCGTCTGCCTAAGCAGGTGTTTTAATCCACTGAGCTGTCTGGAAGTCCTTTAAGTTATTTTAAAAATATATTGAAGGAATTACTCTTTAGTATATAAAATTTAGTAAAGACTTATCGTCACACATTTATGATTATTTTTCATTACTGAGGATTCAATCCATGTTCTCACTACTAAGCTACAATGCTAGATCTCTCTTTCCTTCTCTCTCTCTCTTTCTTTCTTTCCCTTCTCTCTCTCTCTCTCCTCTTTCTCCTTCTCTAAACAGTCTCTCTTTTTAAGAGTGAACCTGAACTCATAACTCCCTGCATCAGCCTCCCTAAATCCAATATTACAGACATACCTCACTGCTCCCAGCTCTGATTTTATAGATAAGGCAATTGAAACCCCAAACTTAAAGCACTTTATCCAGCCCCGGTTGAGGAAGCTCTCTTGTGGCTCAGGTCTAAAACCTTCTGCATCGTGCTCTGCTGTCCATGAAGTCATTGCCCACGCAAGTTTCCAGGGTCATGGCTTAGCTGCAATAAGGAAGACGTGCTCTGGAAACGTGTTCAGTCTTTTGTCTTGCTGCTTTTGTCCATGGAGAGCAGCATTGTCTTCCTTTCATTTCTTTTTCCCTTAAAGTAATAAAACTGTTTAGTACTCTAAAGAGCTGAAAGGTATAAAGATGCAGAAACCCAGAAGAGTGGTTTATGTCTTTGTTCTACCTGGTGATCTATGAACTTTCAAAGGTGCCTGCAGGTACTATGTGATGTTGAGGATACAGCAGTCTATGTTGAACCTGTGAAGTTTGCACAGCTCTGAACGATCCTCCACAGAGTCAGATCCTGAATCACGGCTCACACCAACCACTTGAAGATGGACTCTTCTCACATCAGAGAGTTACTGACCTCTTTAAAGGCTCAGAGACCTTGCTTTGTGGACATAAAGGAAGAACTCTGGGGAGAGAGAAAGTCAGAGAGCCAGAGAAAGACAGAGAGAATAGTTCTGTTGGTGTCCCATGTAAATGGCCTGTTGGCAGGTCTTTCTGTAGGTAACACACTCGTGGCAGGCTGGTGAGGACAGATGCTTAGCCAGCTGAAGCATAGAGGCACCCTGTCAGGGCATTTGCCTGGACTCTGAAGAGGAACTAACCTGTTCTAGATATTTTCCCCAAAGATTACAATCCTAGAACTGAGTGGCAGCTCAACCAACAAAATCTTTTGCTTATATTTTAGGACACTAAGGCCAGAAAACTACTTTCTCTCCCCTTCTTTGTGTTTTTGAGACAGTACTATACTTAATTCCAAGCTGACCTTGAGCTCGCTATGCAGCCTAAGCTGGCCCTGAATTCCCAGGGATCTTTCTGCTTCAGCCTCTGTATGGCAAGATGACAGGTGTGGGGCCAATGAGACAACTCAGTGGACAAAGCACCTGCTTAGGCGTGTGCAAGGACAGGGCCTTTATTCCCTGCACTACATGCAGAGCTGGCCCCGCACCGAGCACACTGGCACTGAGACAGGGCATGGTGGTGCATGCCTGTAATCGCAGTGCTGGGGAGGCGGAAAACAGGAGGATCAGTATGAGTCCGAGCTGTGTGGTGAGACTCTACAAGAAATACATTTAAAAACATGTATAGGTGCTTGTCACCACCCGGGCAGTGTGCTTGCCACCACTTCCTGTGTGCAGTCCAGGAGGTGGACTTCAAATTATAACCTAAACTGGCGAAGACAGGAAACTGCTGGCGGATTGCAGAGTTTAATTTCTTTTAATATTCTTTACACTTTTAGAAAAATGTCTCTCCTTATTTAAAAAAATATAGTCCTTCAAAATGGAGGCTGGACAACTACTGATTTAGTAAGAGACAGCAAGAAAGAAGAAGTACAAGGCAGAGTGATCAGGGGAGTATAGTCAGCCCTTTCTGCTGTCCCTCATGCCCCCATTTCTGCCCAAATCCTTTCATTCCAAATCCAAAAATCTCACCAGTTCTTATTTTATTTTCCTAAGTAATTTGAAATGTCAATGTAGCCCTTTAGAACAATTTTACTTGCTTGTTATATCTATTAATCTGGACAACTATTTTGAAGATAATAATATGCAACCATTTTTAAATTCTTGTCATCTTGGTTTTTGAAATTCTGTATTGTTCCTAATGTTTTTTTCTATTATATTTTATTCTCTTTAAAATAAAACAGAAATTTTTAGCTAATAAATTCACATGACACTTTTAGTACATCAGTGATAGTGCACAAATAGGGACTGCTGTAAGATATTGCAAGTGTAACATACTGAAGAAACCAAAATGTATTTGAAAGAGATGCACAATAATTTCCTGATAAAAGCTGTTACAATGGGAAAAATACTTCCAATCAGTATAGTCTATTAATTCCCTCTGTCTATTATAAACATTTTAGGTGAACCATATTTCTTCGATTTATGCTGTAAGTAAACAATAATAAAAATGTGTCTCTATGTACTATATGCTTACATTTATGTAATTCACAATAAGGTTAAAGTGGAAATTTATAACACACACCAAGATTAAGGTAAACTATGTTTAATGACTTACAAAATTATTTGTAATATATGGTAGTTTTTCATTGTGTGGGGAGAAAAATAGGTTTAAGGCTAGTGAGGCAATAAGGTAAATACTTAAGCATGATTTTAAGTATGAATGTGAAACATTCTCAAATTTGCATCTGGTAAACTAAAAATTCAGGGGCCTTTCCAAGCAGTGACACTGAGGACCTCAAAGATAAGGAAATGGCTCTGGGCTGTAGCTGCAAGAGGCACTGCCCTGCTCGTAACTTGTGCATCATTCTTCTGATGGGAGAACACAACTTGTTTTTCACTCTTAAGGACATTATGACCCATATGTCTTGAAAATAGAGGCCCAGTTCCATTAGCAGGTGCATAGAGTATATTAGGCAGTACTGTGTCAACTGGGCATTGAAGCTTCTGCAGGACAGCCCTGTGGGGTTGCCCAGGTCGCAGTGTGAAGCATGCTGCTTCCTTCTGCCTTCAGAGTTTCCACAACTCCACAGTGCACAGTCAGAATGAGGAATGAAGACACAGTCTAGAAGCCTGTGCCTCCTAAACTAGTACTTGGAACTTTAATCTGTGACCAAATACAGTTTTAATGCTTTACTTTCTGAATCTAGAAAAATCTGGTTCTTAACTGTGGTTTCATAGTAGAACCACTTAGGAGAATTTGTTTTCTTAAAATGCCAAGCTACAGGATCTAGCATGCCTTATAATCCCAGTACTCTAGGAAGCTGCAGCAGGAGGCACAAAATTTCAAGCAACTTGGAGACTTAGGGAGAACTTCTCTCAAAATAAGATTTAGAAATGGTCTAGACGTATAAGTCATTGAAGAAATTCACAATAATGCTCAATTACTGCCCTGGTTTCAATTCACAGTAATGCATAAATAAATAAATAAATAAATAAATAAATAAATAAATAAATAAATAAAATAAAATAAATAAAATAAAATTTAGGCCCCAGACTTTAGCAAAGGATCCTGGTAGAGTTGGTCAAGTGTCCATTGCGGTCTTCAGCAAAATGGGATAAAAGATTGTATGTCCATATATGTGATAACGTTTCCCCCAAGGCAGAAATGCAAACAAAAGCCTGGGGTTATAGTCCTATCACACAGAAATTAATATATATTTGTACCTGGGGTAGCACCTCTGACTGTTCTCCTCTGGGAACTGAGAAGTTGAACATTAGTTTTGGAAATCACAGGCCCAAGTGCTGGGATAGTGTCTGAATGAAGGACGAGGTCAACACCAACAATTTATGCTGTGCCTAGTTAAGCAAAGTCTTCTACAGAAGGAACCTCACAGAAACCCTGCCCAGGAGGCCCTTATGCTACAGGTGCCTTCTCAGCCACTTTGCAAAGTAGTGCCTGACAGAGCCTTGGCAGCCGGAACAATGAAGGGCTTCCCCTCTGCACTTGTGCCTGGCTTGGGCCCTCTCTCCTCTCTCTGCTCTCCTGTGGAGGGTTGTTCACTTTTTGTCTGTTTCTGTGTCTCTGGTGTCTAGCTCTATTTCTATCTTTCCCAAAGGCCTGGAATCCTGTATCTATCTGGCCACTGTCTGGAGAAAGCCAGTCCCTTGTAATCTGCTCCTTTTGATTCCTGTCCTTACTACTGTGGGGCTTTCAGGCCCACTATAGAGTCTCACCCACTCTCCGGTAGCTTCAATGTCTCCTGGAAGCTTGCTGGAGACCACAAAGTAATGACCAAAGCCCAGGCAGATTAAATGAGAGACTATATTTCCTCATTAGAGTTTTTGACATGCATTGACTTCAGTCACAAAGTCTGGCTTTAAAATAAAATGATAGGAGGAGAATTTAAAGTAAAGGCCAGAGCCCAAGTAAAAGCAATTAAATCAGGATCTAGAGGGTGTTACGTAGGTGCTGACATTTTTAGAAACTCCTTACCTGAATGTCGAGCCAGCACTGAATCTATTTTGGACAGAGATGCACTTACAGTCTCAAAATTTTGACATTCCAGCCACAAAGTCAACAGCTTGATTTTCAGGTAAATGATTGTACTCTCTGTATCATTTTCATTCCTTAAAAAATAAGCGTGAGATCCAGGTGCTTCCCATTGTTTCTGTGAGGTAATAACAGGCTTTACAGGTACTACCAGCAACCCCATGGTTTACTGAAGAAAAATCATAAGCCTAGCTTCAGATGCTGGGTGGAAACTCTCCCCGGGGGTGCTCCTGATTCTCACACCAGTTACATTGGTGACCCCAGGCTGAAATCTGTGGCCCCTCAGTTGTTGGCCCTGGCACGACTCACAGCTCCTTCCTGTTTCTCTCTGACCGCTCTCTGAGCACAGCCATTTATTCTGTAGTATATCTTTTTGATAGTTTTCTATGTGGGGATCGGGTTAGAGGTGCTTGCCCAATGGACAGAGACATTGAAACCTAAATTCTTTCTGAGTAGGGTTAGGATATGTGCAGTGCTTATGGAGAGGATGTCATCCCTGAACAAGAGGATGGGATGCAGGCCATGAAACCTCAAACCACCATACTTTTGCATTGTCCAGCAGTCCTCTGTCTTTCTGCAGAAGACAAACAAAAGGTCTATTCAAAAGAATCTGGCCTAAGAGTTTTACATGTATGCTTTTTCTAAATTAGACTGAAAGTCAAACATGGAGTGATTGCCCACAAATTTTGGCTTCTGACTTCATACTGAAAAAAAAAAAGCCTGGAAAAGATAGTACAATGAAATTTCAAAGCCTGTCTTCATCACTGAGTCTTCAGGAATCCCAGAGCAAGTGACTCCACTGCTCAGAACCTCATATCCTCATGCAGCATACAGATAAAGATATTTATCCATGTAGTCACCCTGAAAACTAAATGCAGGTCATATGTTATTTTCCCGATTTATAATGTCTCAATATATATAAGAGTAGTATGGCTATTTAGGAAATTAGAAATAGCATACAGTCATAGAACATAAAATAGCAATGTTAAATACTCAAAATATTTCATCATTTATTAATAACACATAAATGAGAATGCAAAGTTTTGTAATGTGTATTCAGATGTAGTCTAAGTTATTAATTGACTCTAATTTAATTATTACTATTATATTTTTCATTAATTTTCAGTCAATTTCATTGTTTTCCAAATTATATAGATTGAAATTAGATTTTTTTCTGAAACTATGAGCTTTAAACAAAACATTACTTTGTGAGCAGTGTAGGAGTGTGTGTGTGTGTGTGTGTGTGTGTGTGTGTGTGTGTGGTTACAGGGAGGCTCTGAGTGATTTGCACTGTGTGTATTACATGCACAACCAACTCTCTGGTGAGTACAGGTCACTTTGGCTAATAGCTGTCTTTTCTTTCATTTCATTATAACTCGCTACAATTTTTACCAGTTTTAGTGTGCTTGTCCTGCACACAGCACGCTGATATGGATGACTGATCTTAACATGTGTTTTGGACATAGAGACCAACTTGGCATCTTAGAAATAAGAATGCACTATGGGCCATCGGGTGTCTGACCCTAGACTGAGCAGTGGTACAAAGGCCAAAAAGAGGCTAAAATCTTCTTTTGCTCCCCGCAAATCTCATTCCAGCTATGTTTCTCTGGTGTGAAAACTTGACTTTCCTGCCAAATTAAAGCTACTTGACAAATCCTGCTGGCAACTCTCCATCTAGGATGAGCAGAGTCCAGGAGTGAATTCTGTGGATGTGCAGACTTGTTTACAACCAACAGTGATTTAAGTGAAACCCAGCTGCAGAATTTACAACACAATAATGTTTAGCGTTTTCCAATGGTTTCACATCTCTTATCCCATCTCATTCTTCACTCTTCTCCCGAGACTGATAATGGAGCTAATTAGTTCTCATAGGCTTTTAGATCCTCCTATCCAACAACTTCTTCAATACAGTTGCTTAAAATAATAAGTAAATTTTTCTGCCCATAGGTTATCTTGGTCTCCCTGAAATTCCAGGTGAGTTATCAGTTAGACACTTTTGTCAATTATAATTGCTGCTTGGCAATACATTGCTTTCAAGTGAGCTACGAGGTGGAGAGAGTTAAATTATTGTTCACTACTGGAAAGATAAATTTGTCATAGATGGAAATTACTTTGTGTAAGCAGTGTCTGTGAATCAGTGTTGGAGGTCTTGGTTTATGGTCTCAGTTTGACTGCTCTATGCCTTTGATAGTCTTGTGTAATATGGGAGCATTTGCCTTGCAGCCAGCGAGATAATGTACTGAAAGCTCTTCAAAAAAAAGTGTATACAGCTAAAGAAGTCATTCACATTAAGTGACTGAAATAGGCTTGATGGAGTTACGGAGCACTACATTGACCTTTTCATTTTATATCATCATGGCTAGCCTGGGGTATTCAGTCAAACTGTAACCTGGACATGTTTTGAAGGCATTATTTAGATATTATTATACTCAATAATAAGTAAATTTTAAATAAGTAAATTATTTAAACAATGAGTAAATATTATCATTTCTTGTTTGGGAACACATGATTTAATCTGTTGGAATGTGCTAAGAGCATCTCTGAGGCTTATCTGAAGAAGAATTGACACTATGGAAGGCACTTTCAGTTTGTAGTATGGTGCTGTAAATTTCCTTGCTGGTAGTTTTTATATGGATGTCAGATATATACAGACATCCCAACAAGGCAATTATTTCCAATGTGTGTGTGTGTGTGTCCATTAATAGATATATAACCCCCTCGTTCTGTTTGAGTCCCAACTGGTGGATACAGTTATACACTATAACACATTATGAAGAATTGTAAAACATTTCAGTGATCCTATTTTAAGACTCTAAAAATCAGAGCTTTTTCACAGCACAGAGAGATTTTATGGTTTTCCTAAACCATCAAGAATAAGGCTATCAGCACAAAGATCATCATAACTAAATTTCTTACTAAAACAGTTCCTAATGCAATGAAATCTGACATCTGGTCAAAACAAGCATGAAGCAAAGAGCAGCTTCCATAAAGTGGGGGGAGGGGAAAGAAAAGTGGTATTTGTGAACATTTATTATTTCTTGTGAACTCAAGTAGGGCAATTTACATACCTGATCTCAGTTTAGGCATTATCACCCCACTGCTGTCCAAGCAACAATTTTGAACAGAGAAAACTGAAAACTGGGCAATTTGTGGCATTTCCATATTCCATAAGAGGACATGGGACAGATGGCTGAATCTTTAGGTCTTTCTGAGCCCAAGTATACAGTGGAGACTTCAAGACAGATGAAAATGGCTCCATTCACTTGTCCCCATCCTTTCTCATAGAGAGAAAGCTTCATTTCTTTTGTCTTCCTGAAGCTTTCTAGGAAGCTGACATAAAAATAATTTTTGTATAAATTGTTGCCACCTCCCACCTTCAATAACTTCTCTCTTTTTTTCCTGTGCCAGGGTCTTTTGTGCTCTGAACAGCTTGTTTATATGGCTGTCATGGGAGTGCCAAGTCTTCCTTGTGTATAAAAGCCTAAGTATATACAGAGAAATGGAATAAGGTCATGTTTTTTCCTGATTTTATTAACTCTGAGGTTAGACCAATCTCTGCTACATTGTTCACAACATAGAACAAGTGATTTTCATACATATGTACACAATATTTGTATGCATATGTGTGTGTATGTGTGTGTGTGTGCGTGTGTGTGTGTAGTCTGTGATATAGGTGGTTTAGTTGACATTTAAATCACTTTCCATGTCTAATATCCACTCATTTCAATACATATCTCCTTTGGACTGATCATGTGCCAAGACCTCACCTTGCCCTTTGGAGTCAATGGCCAACTACAGAAGAATGAGGAAATAATTAGGAAGATGTAAACAGGAATTGTGCACATAGCTTACATATATATATATATATATATGCATGCATATATGTGTATACTTAGATATGTGTATATTTATATGTTTATGCAATTGTGTATATATGTATACATTTTATCTCTATCTGATCAATGCATGTAATCAATTAGCATACTGTTTCACATGTGATTGGACTCCAGGTAAAAGGAACTCTCTTTCTTTTCCTTTTTGTATTTTAGGGAAGGGCCTACAGGGTGTTCAGGGTCTCACTACTAGATCGAACTAATAGTGATCTGCCCATTTTCAGCCTCTCAAGTGCTGGGATCGAATTCTTTGGACTGTGCACCTGCTTGCAAGTCATACCTGTCTGAAGGACAATAGATGGCACCCTTTGCCAAGCCCCAGCTCTCTGTATAACTCTTGCATTCTTCATCATCTCTTGGAGACAGACTCACTGCCCTCCTTGTTTCTGCAGCCCCAAATCTCTGCTAGTATTTATGCTTAGATTCTCTCACCTGCTGTAGAAAACATAAGGTTGATACTCAAACACAAAGAAAACCAAAAATCTGCATGCTCTTTCAATCTTCCTGTCTCCTCACATGGTGAGATTTACAACAGCAGGAGGCAGTAATGAAGGAGTCCTGGATAGGATGTTTTCTACACTAAAGAAAATGATTTTAAGGTAAATGTTCTTTAAGTTCTGTATGTGCATCAGGCATCTTTGTTATTACTCTGTTTTGTTTTCTTCATATAATAGTATAATAGTATATGTCTCTGGAAAAGCCATTTAACTTCTTAATTTACTTTTCTTGGATTAGTAGATATTTAAATAAACACTATAAGTGTTGTGCTCTCCAGCAAAACAAAAAAGTTGATTTAATAAAAGCATTGTCATTTATATTTCATTTATTTATTTAGTATTTGGTACAGGGTGTAGAGAATCTCCCTATGTAGATTGGACTCCTAGTGATTTTCCTGGTTTCAGCCTCCCAAGTGCTGGAATTAGAGTCGCACGCCTCCAAACCCAACTTCAATTATCATCTCAGTGTGCACCTAAGCAGGTGCTTTAGTTTACTGAGTTATCTGGATGGCCCCATTATCATTTAATTTTGGACAGCATAGTGCATACAGCAATAATTGATAGTAGGTACTGTCATTTGCCATTAGAAATAAGGAGACATGTAAGTAATAGGAGATACTAAGACTTCTACTTATCAATGGGAAACAATTTAGTATTTGGGATAAGTATTTATTATTATTATCATTATTCAAAGAGTTTCACTTCTTATTTTTTATAGTGTTAGTTGTTTCATCAGATGGAATCCAATTAGGATTTTGGTATGGTGACCATGTCAAATTGTCACATCTAGAAGCAAACCCGGGAACTCATCACCTGCTCCTATAGTTTGCACAAGCTCCCTGGTTTGGAGGGGAAAACCTTTCACAGAACTATACTTGGTGTCCTGTGTTGGTGCTGTGCACAGGGATCATGTCCCATGGCCAGTGGCTAGGGAGGAGAAGGGCAGAGCTGTTCTCACTTCACTAGGATTTATAGCTTGGTTGGGAGAAAGTCAGACTTGCCCCCAAGCCTAGCCTGGCTGTGGCTCAAGCTCTGGAGCTGCAGCTAGACAGACACGGGGTCACACGGCAGGCAGGCTTTCCCAGGATTTGGCAGTGCCCCAAGGTGCTTCAGGTCTTTCCTCCTCCCACCTGCATTAGGTGATGTCTTCACATCTGCTGAAGAGAAGTTGAGAGTCACAACTTGTCCATTTGAACTGTCTCAGCATAGTCTTGCAAAAGACTAGATTAGCAGGATAAATATGAAATAAACATAGACACATGCATCTGCCTAATTCATAGAAATACTTATGGAAGCACACATGAATAAGTTTGGGGTGATTATTAGATTATAAATATTGAAATAGCAAACCTATTGCAGTGGTAAATCTTAAGAGTTCAATTGAGTGGCTTAAAAGATGCTAAGCAGATGAGTAGCACACACTTTCAGGTACGACTGGACTGGTCCCAAGTGTGCGACACTGGCAATGACTTACTGTCCCTGGCCCCTCCTCTTTGAGCTCTTCCCAGTGCTCTGCTTCTGCAGAGCCCTGAAGTAAATAGCTTTGGTCTGTGCCCTCTCCTACCCCCTCTCCTACACCCACTCCTACTCCCTCTCCTACTCCCTCTCCTACCTCATCTCTATCAGATTTTCCTGATGCCAACTATAGACTAAATCTTCTGAAACTTTCAGCCAAATAAACTCTGTCTCATTTAAGTTGTGTGTGACAGAAAGTCATTGTAGTGAAAAAGTGATCAATATACATGTACTACTGTATTTCATAATGAACATCCCCATCACAGCAAATTAATACTTATACAATTCTGTATTACAGTACATACATATGACATGTGCATACTAAATGCACACATATAGAGTATGTATAAGAAAACATTTTTTCAGTTGTTAGTCCTCTAATCAGGATTGCAATTGGTTACTTTTACTACATGGTTCTTATGACAGTTTCTACACAATATTTTTCCTTAGCTGAAAAAAAATGCTCTTTTTAAGGTTTTGTTGTTCAATTTTATAACCCATCACCCTCTGCTTTCTTTATTGCCACCATCAACTTCGAACCATTTGACAACTGTCATTCACTGATACTCTTAACATTTGGCTTACCGTCTTCTTTCTACCAGTCACTCTGTTGACTTTATTGGGGTCTTAACCACAATAGTGATAAAAGAATCCAGCACCCCAGACTTCCGCTACTTGACATTCCAGCTACAGTTTCTGTAGATCCCTCTCCTGCATCCTGGTGCTCACCTAGTTCTCGCTTTTTCTATATCTTCACTGTCCAGCCTTCACCATCTGTATTTCAAGTCCTGCTCTATGTACAACCACCTCGTTCTATGTAAGAAACCATGGTTTCTACACACATTCATTTTCTTATTTCATGCAAAATTATCTCATATTTTGCCTCTCTTTTAAAATCATGTGGTGGCTGGGAGCTATCTCAGCAGTCTAAGTGCCTCCCTGGAAAGTACAAGGACCTGTGTTTGATCCCCAAGACTGCATGCCATGCTGACCCCAGAGCCCCAGATGCACTGTGCTGACCTCAAAATCGCACATGGTGGCACATGTCTATAATTCCAGCATTGGAGAGGCTGCGACAGGAGGATCACCACAAGTCCAGGCTGCATAGTGAGACCCTGTAATAAATAAATAAATACATTTAAAATCATCTTTATTCTTCATGTCCCAACTTAATAAGCAAAGACCACAAGTAATTTTTTTTTTTGTCTTTTTGAGACAGGGTCTCACTATGCAGTTCAGGCTGGCCTTAAGCTCACTTTGTAGCTCAGGCTGGTCTCGAACTCACAACAATCCTCCTGCCTCAGCCTCCCGAGTGCTGGGATTACAGGCATGCGCCACCATGCCTGGTTTCACAAGTAAAATTATGTGATGTTCATAATATCAATATGGCTTCACCCTCTCACTGCCAAGGCTCTGCCTTGCTGCATACACCCAGGATGCACTCATTAACTCATTATTTCAAAACACACTTTCACTGCTCTGCAATCCCAACCTGTCCACACTCCCTGGTACACCGTGCTCAGAAGCAAGCTTTCTATCACCTTCTTAGGTGCTATTATTTTTCACGCCTTCCTAAAATAATAAATTATTTCCCCCTATTACACATCCGTGAAGTCCTCTCCCTTGCTCTGTACCCCAGTCAGAGTAAGGAGAGGTGGCAGGGGATAAAAGCCAGCATCCGATCCAGATCCACGTGCTTTTGCTGCCTTTCTCGTAGGCTAACTGATGTATCTGCCTAGCCACTAGTTTTCTAAGTATAGCACTTACAGATGTCTCAGCAAATCCCTTGACATTAAGTACATGTGTGCCCCTCCCTCCTCGCATTCCATGGAAGGCATCCAAGCACCTTCACAGACTAAGGGTACAGTATTTAGGTCCCAGCAATAAAGCTCCTTTCTTGCCTGCTGTTTGACTGCCTCTGGGATTCCAACACGGCCAGGTGGTGGAGTACCTTGGAGTCATGAGAAACTTTGTTGAACAAACCTGCTCTCTTCATACCTAGCTTCTAGGAACTGGGTAATCTCTTCTAACCAAGTACAACCAGGGGGAGTTAATCATGTATTTACTTGATGTTTTAGTTTCTAGGCTCACATATTCTGCCTAATAGGAACACTATTTTAGTAGTTGTCTTATATTCTGCCTATGTACACCTGTTATGGTTTGTGTCTAGTTGTCCTCCTCAAGTCTCATGCAGTCATGGGGCAGACGTCTAGACTTTGTGATTAATTCACAATCCAGTGCTGGGATTATGCATATGAGTGCTGCTGGGATTATGGTGTGAGTGCTATACCCAGCCTGGGGTGGAAAGCCTGAATGCAACACTGGGGAGACACACTTGCTCTGTGTTGCCATTTTTGCTGCTACTCTTCCCATTTGCTCTTGCTGCCTTTGTGTGTGTGTGTGTGTGTGTGTGTGTGTGAGTGTGTATGTGCGTGTGTGTGAGTGTGTATGTGTGTGTGGCCTCCTCAACCTATGCTGGGGATGGGGCTGGCATGGCACTTCCTGCTGGGGATCGAATGGTGGTCCCTGTGCTTTGCCTAAGCTTGCCTAAGCAGGCTCTTTAGACCGCTGAGCTATCTCTCCAGCCCTTGCTCTTGCTGTTTTACTGCTTCCTTCAGCCATGAACTGCTGCTCTCTGCCATGTGCCCCTGTGCCTCAAAGCCAGCTGACTATGGACTGAAGCCTCCACGAACTGTGAGGTAAATAAATCTTTCCTTCCTTTTGTGTCAAGTAATTTGTCTCTGCAACAAGAGAAAAGTAACTGAGACAGCATCAAAAAAATTCTACACCTCCAAACCAACATCTTAGCTTTGAATTTAGCAGGCCATTATATTAATTCTTGGGCTGACAGGATTTGCAGACCACAGTAGCACAGGACAGGAGCCAAGCACCATATAGCATGGCACTTAATGCCTGAAATTGTTGTGGAAAAACTGGAATATAAGGTAGTGACCTCTGACAGTCTATATTAAATTAGAAACTGATAAATTGGTGGTACAGTGACCCTAACAGAGGTCAAGCTGGATATGAAGCTGCATATCTAGACTATTTATTCAATAAATCAATAGGGACTAAAGAGTCCCCTCCAGAGTGGAAGAAATCTAATGAAATTAGCTTGTGACCCATACGTGGCTGCTGTCCTTGACCAGCAGTCCTAGGCTCTTTACTGGTGGGTTGAACATTCAGCAGCTACAGCTGGGCCACCCTTGGAGAAGTATCTGACACATGATTTTGGTGGAATTGCAAGATTCTTCTTTGAAAGAAATGAGCCTTTCCTCTAATCACGGGGCTTTGGGTCTGGCAACTACCTCAAGTCTGGCACAGATAAGATTTTGGATTTCCTTGTGGATTAGGTGAGATTTCCCACCTGTCTAGCTGGGGAAACAAGCTTGAAAACTCAGACTTAGCGAGGTGGGAAGCTATACACATAAACCAGAGGGAGGAAGGAATTGGCCAAAACCTAAAATAGAATTGATAGGGAGTTCTGCAAAATCTGTGACTGTAGTCTGGCAGATTAGTGGGGCTGATCTGTCTGCCACTCCTGAGTGCTGATACACTTACTAGCCATGGAGGCCTCTACTCTGGATAGCACAGTGGAACTTAGCATCCCGCTGGAGCTCAGGGGTTGTCCTGGCAAAACACTTTCAGATCTTGTTTGCATTTTCTTCCATGCTAATGTGGGTGGCTGGGTAGACTCAGAGGTCATGTAGGTGCACCCAACAGGTGAACCTGGATTACTTTTTCTACACTTCCATTCCTTCTATAAGGTAGCCCTGCTACGGAGATTTGATTCATGATTCTGATTGCATCTTCAGCCTGAGCAACAGATCAGTATGTCACACATACATATAGTTCTTTACTTTATTCAGTCATTTACTATGGCTTTATATGTTTTCTGGCCTCTTCTTCTAAACTGTAAGGGTTTTGTCTTTGAAAACCCTTGATTTTATCTTTGCTGACAAGATATAAATTGTGTATGGCCTTAATTCTTTTATAGAGGGAATTTTATCCTAAGTGCTATCAGCAGAAGCAATTAGATAATGGTGCCAGCTGCATTGTTATCTGTCTGTCTGTCTATCTACCTGTCTGTCTGTCTCTGACATACATATAAAATTTTGTAGAAAATATTTAATTGTATTTTTTCTTTTAAGTTTGTACAATAAAGCCCAAGATGAGATTGAAGATGTGGTGCACATTAATGAAGTACCACTAGGAACAGAAGCATGGCAGGAAGATGCGGATGCTGTGAAGAGGACTAATGGCCCGTGGTCTGGGGCTTTCCTGGCAGTACTGGCTGAACAGAAGCCCTGGAGGACCCTTAGCTCAGGGATTTTGCAGCGAGAGTGATGACACAGCACACTGAGGAGAAAGAAAGGAGGTAATGGTTCAGGAAAGCACTCACAGATTCACTTCTTCCACTCTCCAGGGCATCTTGGGCAAGTTGCTGGCTCTCAATGGCCCTATTTCTTATCTGTAGAAAGAAGAGACCCAAAAGGATTAAAGTAAACAAAAGATGTTAGCAATGTGCATTCCCTGCAGGCTGATGGTTGTCATGCAGTCTTCATTCCTGGCCTCCAATTGTTCACAGTAACTCTATAAACTATCACTACACTTTTTAAGGCTAAGGAAACAGACTCAGGAAAGCCAGGGAAATGTTTAGGTTTGTACAGCTAGTATTAATTAATTTATGTATTTAATTTGATAGATAAAACTTGTGTACACTTACCATCTCCATGTTTTGAAATACATGTCCATCAAGAAATGACTTAACCAATAAGCATTGCTATTTATACCACTTTTTTTGTGTGTGTAGTGAAAATGGTTAAAATCTACTTGGCAAATTGCAAGAATGAGACCCATTGCTATTCACCACAAGTAATGTGTTGTTCAATACCTCTCCTGATCTTATTGTAATTTAGAATGATATTTGCAGGCAGTTTTTTTGGGGCCCTAAAGCTCATTCTCTCTTCTTTTGGACCCACTGGCATAAGAAGTTCAGTGCAGGAAGACAGAGTAGAGGAGGCTTACTCAGGAGAAGTACATAGGGAAAGAGAGCCAACACAGAACAAAGGGAGACATTGAAGAGAAACACGCTTCCTTATGGACTTTGTATCCTTCTCTCCTGGTCTCTGTTGTCTCCTTCTGTTGAACCTTAGCCAGTTCTCCAAGCCTGTGTGAGTGTGCACAAGCAAGATGTACAATGTTCCCATTGTTTAAGAGGAAAGCAAAGATTCCTTTGTACCCTCTTAGCACTTAGTTCCTCCCCCTGTGATCTGACAATGCATTGCTCCCAGCAACCACTTACGTGATGCCTAGACCACAGCCCTGCCTGCAATCTGGCTTCACCCAGTATTCCCTGCTTGCATTCCGTGCTCCATGGCTGAATCCTCTTTTGCGAAGGCCTGTCCTTGTGGTGTCTCCCACACACACCACTCTGTGCATTCAACACTTTTCTCCACGTTTTGAAGTTCTAGATGCCAGCTCAAAGGTCCCTGCCAACTCTTCTCTGTAAAAAGTGGAACCTAGGAAGCCTGTTGCAGCCATGGCCAGGAGAGAGAGAAAATCTTGGAGCTGGTAGGCTTGAATGCCAGATATACTGCTGGGAGCATTACAGAAACGCAGCAGGCTGAGTGATGTGTATAGATTTTATGATGTTGTTGAATACCTTAAATAATAGTTGTTAGTTACAGCACATTGCTTATGAGGGTTAACTATGCTCTTATATGAATTGCTGTTAATTTCATACATCTATGAATTCATACATATGTTTCTCCTATATAAACTATATTAGCATATTTGTGTTTTTGTATTTTTATAGCTTGTAGACATTAATAATACATGATTTTAATTTTAACCTTGTTTTAGTGCAATCAATAATTTTTCTCTGGGGAATATGTAACAGTGAGAATGATTCCTTCTATTGGAAGAGCTCTTAGATTTAAAACATTTTAAATCATTATTTTGTTTGATATGGGAAGCACTACTCAGAAACATAGTAGTGACACAACTGATATTTCAAGAGTTTGTGGCTTTTCTAAGGAACACATCATCTAACCAGGTCCAAAATGGGATCATTTAATAAAGAATGATTCCAGGTACATCATCACATTTTTTAAATACTATTTTAGAATTAAAGTTTAGAGCACTGAGCATTTTTCAGCATGCTCCTAAAATTAGGATATTGAGGACTAGATGACCTGTTTGTTTTTGAATTTTGAGTTTACGTTCTTTACTTTAAATTATATAAAAACAGAAAATTCTACTGACTGACCTTCTTCATGAGGAAAAGGCTATTGCATCCTAGCAAAGTCTTCAATAACTGTACCATTTTGTTTTGATAGTGTTCTTGGTTATGTTTATACTTCTGAAAGTCAAACTCACCCACAATTGCAAATAAAGTCACCATTACCATCACTCACATATTATTTTCACCAAGAGCAAAATATAAGCAAAGGGTTGGCTGAAGCATATTGATCATATTTCTTTGGAAAATCATGAAACTTCCTCTGAGATACACTATTTGTCATAACTGTATTTTTAGCCAAGAATAATGAATAACTGATAAAATGATATATGGTAGGACATAATTGGCAAATGGAGAGCATTTTACAGAAATCACTCAAAGTATTTTGAATTTCATTTCTAGTCATGGCTTATTTAACACAAGCTGAGTGCTCAGAGTCATGCACAAAAGATTGATGATCTTTTAAAGTAATTCCTAAGTGTAATATTATGTCTTAAAGAATTATGCCGCTCTCCTTAAGGGTGTTGAGAAAGACGTTAGGAGCCATCAATAGCAATTCAAGGATTAGTAACTATATGCATTTTGTAAATCAAGAAGACAGGGAATTTCCCCACATGCCCCCTAAAGGAATTACATGATATTCAAAGACATTTGCAAAAGTATTTGTGTAACCATGCAGTTTGTTATGGAAAGCAATGAACTTGTGGATGTATCTCTATGTCCTAAGAAGAATACAGTAGAGACCAACAAGGATAGATGGATGGGGGTATTCAGAATCCAGGCCACATGCCTTTTCCATTGATGTTTTCTGAGGCACCATTTGTGCTCCTGCAGGGGCGCTGGGTGTGATCTTTGCACCGCATATTGTTGAAAGTCACTGCCGCTGTGCCCAGAATGCTTTCTGAGGCTCCCTTGGTCCAGGCGCTTGGTCCAGGATTAGTTCAGTCACTGAAAAGATCGAAGAGTCACTGTTCATTGTGTGTCCTGCCTGCTTTACTGGCACCATTTTTCCTTCCTGCTTCCCTATCTTCTTTTTTCCTCCTTCCTGTTTTCCTTTCTCCTTTCTTTTCTCCATACTTTCCCTCTTTTTATTTTTCTGGTACTAAAGAAGTTGAATACAAGGTCATTGTATTGCTCTGTATCCCCAGTCCTATTTTTACTATTTTGAGTCAAGATGTCACTGCTTTGCTTAATTGCCCAGACTGAGTTTAAATTAAGATCCTCCTGCCTCAGCCTCCCATAGTGCACCTCACAAAAGACTTGCTTCCTCCCTTCTTGCCTGTGTGGCCTTTACCTTCTAAACACTGAGTGTTAAGAGACAGAGAACAGGATTGGAATCCAGGTGATAGTGGTGTCAAGGAACAAGGGTGAGAATCAGAGTAGAAAATAAACACTTATAAAAAGCCACTCACTATGAGTAACTCTTTTAGCCCTTCTGAAAGAGATCAGTTTTGGAAAAAAATATGGAAAAAATATTTGAGCTTATAGGAACGTTCTTGCGTCTGTCATAAAAAGGAAAAGAGTATACTATCTTGGTAGAATAGTTTGGTATTGGGAAGAGGAGATAGTTTGATTTAGTGTTCTGTATTTACATGACTTTAAAAAATAGTGTATCTGTGAAAAAAATTGTCTTACTTGAGATGTTATTTTTATCTTTGAATATCAGAGTAATAATGCCCATTTATCAGGGTCACTATGCAATGTGAAATGAGGTAATAAATGCAACTGTATAGCTTTTAAGGAAGAAAAGAGGCTTTTTAATAGAATACTTGCTAAGATCCAATTACTAAGGTCCAAGTGGATTTTCATTTGTCTTTTTCCACTCCGTTTCCAGAAAATGTGGAGACATCATGCTTTCCACCCTATGCACTCAATTCACAGTGGTGCTTTTCACTAACAAATTGCACTTAAGCCCTAAAACTATTGCTTAGAGGAAGACATACCATAACTCAAGAAACAGGAGCCTGTGGTCATGCCACTCTCACCTGTGGAGGGGACACAGAGCAGAGGCCTGCTGGGAGCCTTCCTTCAAGGAATGCCAAGCCAAGTGGAAGAAACTAGTCTGAGATACACAGACATGGACTCTGAAAGGAGGAAGCATAAGGTGCCAGCCCTTCCAGAGAGAGCGGTCAGATGTGAGGAGAGCACCGGAGAGGAGAAGACACCATCATGAAGCCAGAAGTGATCCTAAGGAGGTGGTGTTGAAGTGGTAGCAAAGATCAGCTGGCTCTGATCCAGTGGCAATGGAAGGAGGAACAGTTGACAATCATGCGACAACTAGATAACACCGGGAGGAGTTAGATAGAAGGGATAGGATATGGGACACAGAGAAAGCCTTCACTAGAGTCTTACATCATTTTGGAAAACTGAGTAGGACCAAGAATGGAACAAGTGACCAAGATAATGTCATAGTTAATGTTCTCGTGGCTGGCACAAAATACTGGATACTCAGAATTAAGGAGAAAGGTTTATTTAGCTCACCATTCCTAGATGATTTAGTCCATCATTGGCTAGCTCCAAGGCAAGGTGCATGGCAGAGGGGCTTCTGTAAGCCAGCAGGCAGAAGGCAGTAAGCAGCCAGTGACAAGCATGCCTCTTCCTGTCTCTATCTTATCCAGGTTCACTGCCCTCAGGGTGGGTAGCACTCACACCTTTACCCCTAGCATCGCACTGTAAATTAATCCCAGTGTTATATCCTTGACTCAGTGTCTCATAACCAAGATTCAGGTACATCTGAAAATCTCCACCTACAACTGTACCAGGCTTTGGCAGAGGGGCATCTAGATGAAAACTGTAACAGTTAGAAAGCTGTGCTTTATCTACAAGACATAGAAAAGCTGTTACAATCTAAAGCCAGGGTTTGTTATCATAAAAAATGTACTTTAAACTGATGTCTTAGATTTATGTAAGTTCTGCTATTACCTTGGGAGCTCTTACTCAGTCTCAAATGAGAGTCAGCCCACCTGGGGTCGTGATTGTGTACCCAGCAAGGACATCTCACTTCATGAGGCCAGCTCGAAGCCCTTTCTGGTCTTTTCCTCCCTAAACACAAAATTCCCTCTCATCTCACTTCCACTCTGCTTTCTGGATTGTTTTTTCGCCATTCACTGAGAATGTATTTGGGTGCCTCATGAATGTCACATGTCTTCACTGCTCTGTGAGGCCTTCTCAGGGCCTCAGTGATTCCAATACTCGCTCACTGGTGGCTGTTTGAAGATGTGAGCAGGACAAGTGAGTTCTTCCTTTGTTGGCTACAGTGTCTATTTCCCCTAGTGTTCTATGAGGTTCTTATCCAGTGGCTTATTTTTAATACCTGTTCATAAGCATGTTTCACTTAACTTTAATCACAAATAAACATAATCTCATAGCTATGATGGATAATCTTGCTAGCATTGAGCACTGGAAAATCTAATCATAAATAATTCCTAGATCTTTGATCCCTGTGAATTGTTACATATTCATACTATGATAGTCTTTAAGTCAACCAATATTGTGTTACTATAATTTTCTGCTGTGCTAGTTTCTTTACTAAAAACAAGTTTAATGTGAAAAAGTTTAATATACAAAAAGTGTATTTGCATGAGTGTCACTAGACCTGTACTCTGTTCTGGGTTATTTAGGTGGGCTGTGACCTTAGGCATATAGTAGTTTAAATATTCTAGTCCATGACTGAATGGAGGCCTAGGCTACATGCTGTCCTTGAGTCCATTCAGATCTAGCATGCTATAGTGTGTACTATATTGAGCAGGTTCAAATATCCCTATGACTGATACAATAATATGAAACCTTTTCAAGTTTGAAAGAACATGACAATTTTTGTTTCAGCATGATAGATTATGGACCAATCAACAAATGGAAGCTGGGTGGACTTAAAAACACATTGCCTGCAGGATTTCTTTCATTCTTTTATTTTCCTTTGGCATAACTGGGGATTGAACTCAGGCCCTTGAGCTTGCCAGGGAAGCACTTGCAGGATTTCTTATACATCTCAGTCAAGCATGAAGCTTGCCCTTGAAATGCAAATAAATGTTCCTATTACTTCATTTGTGAATTGACTTCTGTTGGAGATGAAAATCCAAGACAAGGGCCAGGGAGATGGCTCAGTCAATAGATTAAGTGCCTCCTTGGCAAGCACAAGGGCCAGAAGGAAAGAAGGAAGAAAGAAAGTTCCAAACATGGACTCGGGAGATGGCTCAGTAGAATAAGTGATTGCCTGGCAAGCGCAAGGGCCTAAGTTCAATCCCTGATTCCACAAAAAAAAAAAAAAAAAAAAAAAAAAAAAAAAAAAAAAAAAAAAAAAAAAAAAAAAAAAAAAAAAAAAAAAAAAAAAAAAAAAAAAAAAAAAAAAAAAAAAAAAAAAAAAAAAAAAAAAAAAAAAAAAAAAAAAAAAAAAAA
>PVKA01022741.1:0-36649 GCA_004027165.1 Ctenomys sociabilis | reverse complement strand
GGAGAAGAGAAGAGAAGAGAAGAGAAGAGAAGAGAAGAGAAGAGAAGAGAAGAGAAGAGAAGAGAAGAGAAGAGAAGAGAAGAGAGAGGAGAGAGACAAACAGACAGAAAGACAGAGCCAGAGAGACAGAGACAAAGAGATAGAAATAGAATCAGAGACAGAAACAGAGAGACAGGGGAGATTCAATAGGTAAAAAAAATCTCAGGTTCTCCTTCTCTGGAGAAAACCTTTAGCAATACAGTCACCAGCTTCTCTCCAAAGTTCCTTTGTGTTGTACTCATAAGTTACAGAGACCTGAGAACTTCCTGGAGATGAGAGAGTTAGAATTCCATTGATGCTGTGTGTTGAAATGCTGCCTCTGCAATATTTTTATTAGACTATTTATGCAAATTGCTGAAGTTATTTTCTTATCTTAAAACATGTATTCATAGTAAAAAAAATTAAGTGGACTCCTAGGATTACTGCCATGTATTGAAGTCTGGGATCAATCCTGGATCGCTTATTTTTCCATTTTCTCATTCCCCCAGCTTACTGCTCCTGACTCAGCTCTATCCATGTCCAACCCTTGCTCTGCTGACAGGTCAACTTAATAAGAGCTAATTGGACAGTATCACTCCCCTGCTTATGTGACTTTGACTACCTCCCACTGGATTATTGGTAAATCTAATTTCCTCGTCATGGCGTTCAATGACCTTTTATGACCTGGTTTCACAAGACGTTCCCCTCTCAGGTCTCACCAGAGTCCTTTCATTCTCTGATCACTGCAGATTCATTGATCTACTTATTGCTGTTTGATGGCACAACCAGGCTGGCCTAGTTTCCCCTTGCTTAGCATACTTACTCCCTCTTCCCTGCTGTGTGCTTTTTTAAAGCCTCACTTAAGAGGGAGCACATGTGTAACATACATTTTATTGCATAGATGGGGAATAATCTGCTCTTTTGCGATGTGTTACAGGGTTTAGGAGGCTCTGGCGGGTGTCTGGTGCTCCTGCTGACCTTAGTTACTCACGAATCTGGCTTAGAAACTGCTGTGCTACCAGAGACCTGTATGACACCAACCAAATTATTCTCTGTAGTTCCATTTATTTGCAGAATGGTGAAAAGAATATGAAGGCAATCAAGCTTTAATATATGAAAATGTCAGGAACAGTTACTGGCATATAGAAGGAACACTAAAATAGTAGCACTGAATCATTTACATATTGGCTTTTCAAAATATATTTATTGAGCAGCTGCTATGTGTCACGCATTATTTATTATTGCTACCCTTGCTGTTATTGATTTCCTATAGATTTTTAAATTTTGAATATCTACCCAATAAATGTCACATAGATATTCATTGTATGTTTACTGATACAAGAATTGCTTTGATCATTAAGCATAATCAGTGGGAAATTGGATGCTCAGTTTTAATTCTATTTATTAGGTAAAAGTTTACACTCTATGGCCATCAAAAACATGATTTATACCCTAAAGATGTTCTCTTTAATGGTGAGCAATTTAAATAACCTAATTAATATGATACAATAACTCACAAGCAAAATAACTGTTTATAAGAAGAACACATTTTGAAATTACATTGGAAGCACCAATTTATAAGCTTATGTGTTTCTGCTTTTAGTGTATTATAACAAATTTTAGTATAATGGGAAATAAATTAATCCTTTGAATATTAACAAACTCAAAACTTTATGATTAGCACTCCTATTACTTTGGTACTACATATATATATATATATATATATATATATATATATATATATATATATATATATAGCATTTGCTTTTGGTCATGAAACATAGCCTAGCATCTAACACCAAATCTACATACATTTTGTGAATTTTATGTTACTGGATTTATCACCTCAGTTTTGGCATACTGCAAAATTTCTCAGAAAATTGTGAGAAATGCAGTAAAAATATGTTTTCTCATAGAACTAATGTTCACAATTTTTAGATATCAAGTTTAAAAGCTTTTGAGAAAATTTAACACAGTGTGTGTTCCTCATGGAACTTTAGTAAACAAAGAGTTCCAGTGGTGTGGCCTCTGTTTTTTGTTACTTTCAGTTGCAGGAATCTATACTAGCAGTAATTGTTATAGATCAACAGGTTTAACTGAGCAGGACTATAGTGTTTTAACATTAACAAAGCAGATAAACATTCAATGTCATTCTAGAGGTGAGCATGTCAAGGAGTCCCATAAAATGGTCACATATAGATATAGAAAGAAAAATGAAATAGATCTGGGTCATTGGTGCATTTGGAGCTCTTAGAATTTTATGATAACACTGCCTTAATAGAGAGAAGTTTGGGAAATTCAGTTTAGTCATGAAGAGCTGAGACTGGTTGGTCCAAGTTCAAATTCCTAACATATAGAGTCATGACAATGATCCAGAGAAATAATTCCTATCTTGCCCTCAGAAAAGCATATGCCTAGGAGAGTGGAAAGCCTACTCCTGGATACCTCATGCCCAACAAGGGAGACCCTTCACCATTTCAAAGGAGCGCTTAGAAAGTTCATGGATAGAAACAAAATTTTCCCCTTCCCACATGTGTCTCACTGGTCCATGACCATGTAGATTTCTACACTTATAACTTTGGTTATCATTATTTCCACTTACAGTTAGTTAATGCAGCTGGTTAATAAATGTCTTTTGAGACCTATAGATTTTTAATTGCATAGCATTCTAACACTGGTATCCAATTACTTTTAGTTTAGACATAATTCTTAAATTCATTGAACACTTGTACTGCGGTACCAAGATTACTGTCCTGTCATATCAAATTATTATAAAAATGTGTACTTTTTATTTTGGAAAATAATTTTTTGATAAAAAATGTATAACATAAAATATATCTTAACAGTGTTTCAGCATACGGCTCAGTGGTATCAAATATATTAATTGTGTGCAACAGTCACCAGCATCTGTCTCCAGAATTCATTTTATCTTGTAAAACTGAGATCTAGGCCCACTAAACAATGTCTTCCCAATTTTTCCTCCCTCATTTCATGGAAACCATTCTTATTTTCTGACTGTATTATTGTTGAACTCCATGCCATAAAAGTAAAATTTTATGGTATTTGTCTTTCTGTGACTGAATCAGCAAATGTGGTACCCTGTCCTCAAGTTTTGTCCATGCTGTCTCACGTGTCAAGTTCACGTGTCATCCCCACACTTGGGAGGGAGAGCAGGAGGATCTCCATCAGTGTGGGCTCAGCCTGGGCCACCTAAGAAGACCCTGTCTCAGAAAACAACAAGAAGAAAATTAATACAAATGTGTTGGTATTGGTTTATTAATTGTGACAGACGTATCATATTAATATTTTATGTTGGCAATATCAGGAACAGGTCGTACAGAAACTACCTGTACCATGTGATGTTTGTGTAACTCTAAAAGACTTCTAAAAGTAAAACTTCATTCAATGTTTTCTAGTATCTCACCGATTTAAAAAAAAAAATGCTATAATTTTTAATGGTAAAGTAACAGTTCCAGAATAAAATAAATAAATTTTTCTTATACTAAAATATCAGAATTATCTGTTTTTAACACGAAATCTGTTCATGTGTCAGTGTTCCTACTCCATTTACTAATTCAAAGAACTCAGAGTAAATAAAATCATCGCAACTGTGGCTATTGTTTTGAAACATAATTTGCACTTTAACTTGATTTATCTTCAATTTTGATTAAAAAGAGTTGGCTACCAACCACATAAGACAGACACAGCATTCAGGCACTGCTGGTACAAGAGTACTCTTGTGCTAGGAGGAGCTCAAAGGTGGCCATTTCAGCAACATTCTGGAATCCCAGCAAGCCACGGAAACTATGTAATCTGAACTGCTGGTTGGGGGTCGCGGGTGTCATGCTTTATGTAGAGTGGGTTACATGACGGTGGATGCACCTGAAGATGCTGCTCATGGATCAGGTTACAGAAAATGGGAAACAGAAAAGAGAGAAGCCAAGAATGAGAAAAATAGAGAACAGAATAAACAAATTTATTTTACCTAATTTGTAGTTTGATTTAGCCAACAGTCTTGGCAAAGAAGGTTTCGGCATTCTGTAGAGCCAAGGTTTGTAAAGTGTGGTCCTTGCAGCACCAACCTCACAGGAAATTCTTAGAACTACAAATAATCTGTCCATATTTTATATCTTCCAAATCAGAAACTCTGGGGGCAGGGCCCAGGAATCTAGTTTTATCACACCTTCCACGTGGAACTTTATCTCATTAGCAATAAGGACTTCACACGTACACTGACAATAGATGGCAGAATTTACCAAATGTTGAATAATTATTTGTAATAGCAAGAGGTAGAGAAGTAGTGATAATCCAGAAAGGGCTATGCAATGGAATTTAAGAGGGTTTGGATATTGTCCTCTTCAAGCTCTGTGCTGGCAAGCAGGCCTTCTGTTTACTGGTCACTTAGTAGCAACCCCTCTAAGACTCACAAGCTAAAACAGTATATTTGTATCACCTCTCATAGTTCTGAGGGTTGGGGAAAAGGCTCAGTAGAATAAGCACTTTCCTGGCAAGTGCAAGGGCCTGAATTCAATCTCCAGTTTCGAAAAAAAAAAAGAAATAGTTCTGAGAGTTTACTAAACTTGGCTGGGAGATTC
This sequence comes from Ctenomys sociabilis, assembly GCA_004027165.1. Lineage (NCBI taxonomy): Eukaryota > Metazoa > Chordata > Mammalia > Rodentia > Ctenomyidae > Ctenomys > Ctenomys sociabilis. The sequence goes on along the minus strand of PVKA01022741.1, from coordinate 32,036 downwards.
TTGGTTGGGGTCTCTCAGAGTTTGAACAGGCTATCCAGGAGGGCTTCCTTGGGATATCTTGGCTGCTTTGCTTGTCTATACAGTGTCTTCATTCTCCTGAGCATCACTAGAAGTCTCAGGCTTATCAGAAGAAGTGTCTCAGGGTCAGTGCTCTTTCTACCATGCAACTGGATTCCAAAAGAGAGGAAATGGGAACTGTGTCTCATGAAATCTCGGAGGCTGGCATAATAGCAATTCTGTTCCATTATTTTGGTCAGTGCATTTGTAGTCCATATCATGATTCAGGAGAAGGCCTGCGTGTTGTCAAGAAGTCTTTGGATAACAATGACAACCAGTCATAACCTTTAGAAAATGCAAAGACCAGTGTAGGTCATCTCTGACATATTCTGTCTTGCTTCTTTGCCTTCCTTGACCCACAACACTTCCCTCCAGAAGTTGTACCTCAGAGAGATATTTATAAAATCAAAATCATCAGTTTCTATTCCTATGGTATTTTGCTTTCAATTGATTATAAATATGAGATATTGATAAAAGAAAAACAAATCAAAGAAAATTTTTTTCAGCTTCTGAAGTCACTGGCCACCTCACAGAAGAGTGTTGTCTTTTAGGCTGATGAAACCATTTTGCTTTCATTTTACCTTTGCAGTCAGAGCACGCTGATATCTCAAGGTACCTCACAGTGTTGATCTATAACCAGTACATTTGGGCACATAAAGTTTTTTCAATTGACTGTGTGTTGTTTTTAACTTTTACCCATTTATATCACTACTTCGTAAAAAAATCAAATAGTTTTGTCTGTATTCCAGTGTTCTGAAATACAAGTTTGCACAGAGAAATGCAATACCCTCTAGGAAAACCTACTGAGTGGAAATAAATGCAGATTTGTTTTGTTTTGTTTAAGAAAGTCTTGAATATACAGGCGTTGTGGCTCACAGTATTCACCTTTTGGGATCAAGCCAGATGTCATGTCTTTCTATGAAAGCCATGAGAATTTTACCAAAGGAGCAAAATCATATTCTACATCAGTTAACATTCTACATGACTTTTAAAACATTTTATTCTTCAAAAGATGCAAAATTTTACCAACTTGCATTTTTTTATTTATTTAGTTTTCTGTACTCTTAAGGAAGGGTCTACAGGATGTTTAGGGTCTCATTACTAGATCACACTCGCAGTAATTGTCCTTTTTACAGCCTCCCAAGTGCTGGGATTATAGGTGAGCACAACAATGCCCAGTCTCAATTGTCATCTCAGTGCACCCCGTGGGTGCACTGAAATGGCAATTGAGACTGGATGTCAAACCCCCGGCCACTGAGCCTGCTTGCAGGCTACCAACTTTAAACTTATGCTAATACTGTGTTCTTCCAATAAGAATGTCTGAAAGACAAGAAAGGGAAAAGATGGCATTGCCGGGTATTTAGTGGATGTAGAGAGAGTCTGTCTGGCAATTATAAAAATGTTATTTTTCATGCCAAGGATCATTGAAATTCTGCATTTTTGAAAGGTTCTGAGAAAACAATATGGAGAATCAACTGCTAGGAAACATGAGTTTACCAAGGAATTCTGGGTGGTAGCTGTGGATGCAGAAAGTTGGTCAGATTCACAGTGAATGGTGCAAGTAGAGCAGAGCTACCTACTGGTTGAAGGATGGGTGCACGAGGTACAAACACCAACAATGACTTGCATGGTGGTGGTGCTAAGCAATATGATGAGGACAATTAGAACTCCTTCCTTACTAAGAAATAACAAAAAAGAGCAAGTTTCAGAATAAAGTAATCCAAGATTCTAATCTCTAGGTAGAAGTACCCATTGCTATATCTGTTTAAGTATCTTCATCATTTAAAAAACATAATATATTCAGTACAAGTCTACAGCATCTCACTACACAGATCAAATGCTTTGTGATCCACCTATTTTCAGCCTCCTGAGTGCTGGGATTACAGGTACATGCCACGACACCTAGTCTCTCTTCATCATTTTTCTTTTTAAACATGTTAAATGGTATCCTTAAAAATACAGGAAAAAGGCCAAATTCTTGACAGTCAAATAGAGAAATGTGGCATCCAAGCTAAATTTGGGAGCAGTGGATGGTATGGTTTCCTGGGCAACACACTGCCATCACTGGTTCACACTCGTCTTCTCCCTGCTCCATGGATTCACCACAGGAAACCCGAGTGCCACTATTTATATTTAGTAACTTCCAATGTAGCTACTAAGTGCGTACATAAAACTTTTAAAAGAAATGTGTCACATTACATTAATGATTGTAGAATTTAACAAGTCATCTAGAATTTAATGTCAGCATAATGAACCAGCTGTAATTTTCTTCCACAAGAAAGGATTATCAGCTACAACTATGAAAGTTCTGTTGGAAGCACAAATAAAAATGTGTCAAACACACACATAGGTTCAATTATTTACCTTTATACAACTTTTTAATGATAAAAAGTAATTCTTAGACTGCAAAGAGTTTCTATATTTGGAAAGGGGAAAGAAACGAAAAACATATTCTAGAATTCACAGTAGCACTCTATAATTAATAGAGCAATTAATAGCACTCTAGAATTAATGATTAATGTGAATTAATCCTGTGGGTTAAGAAAGAATGGGCTCTGAGTGTGAACATTTAGACTTGGCTAAATTTATAACCATCGTAGTAGGTGGTGTTTCATCACTCTTTGATGAAGGTATTTAAATCAGATGATAAGTGTTTTGTTTGGGGCTTTTTCAAGGAGAACAACATAGTACAAGACACATTTTATAATATTAGTTCATAAGGAATAACATACGACTGCAGGAACTTGTCCACACACACATAAACACTAGAGATTCAAGCCGAGGGCCGAGATCCTACTTCATGGATCTGTCCTTGAAAGGCCCAATGGTCAGCAGTGGAAGGTAGGGAGCCTATGCCACTGGGATGAAGGATCTGTGCTAGCAAGCTAGGGATCTGAATTGGGCTAGGTAGCATCTCCATTACTCTTCTCTTGTTGAATACCCAACACCCAAAATGAAGGAAGGAAGGTTTATTCAGCTCACAGTTACTGGAGGTTTCAGTCCATATTCAGCGGGCTCCAAAACAGGGTGACACGGGGCAGAGAGCATCAGTTCATAGAGGCAGCAAAGAGCGAGAGGAGCCAAGGGAGGAGCAGCAGCATCAAAATGGCAACAGGTTATACCGGCTACTCTTAGTGTCTCTCTTAAATTACAGTCAGGCTCTCTGCCCCAGGATGAGGGAAGTATACCCACCCATAATCCCAGCAGTACCAAAACCCACAATCCCAGCCTTGGATCACCCATAATAATCCCAGGGGATCATGAGTTAATCACAAGCTCTAGAAATCCCTATGCCCTGATTGCATGAGGCTTTGGGGTACAACTAGACACAAACCATAGCCAGAAGCAATGCTCTAGGTAAGCATCAGTGCTCCCACAAATGTGCCACACTCATCCTCAGCAGAAGTGAGGTCCCGAGCTCCTCCAGCAATGAGGAAAGCTGAGTTCCCATCAGGAAAGCCAATGCAACGAGCTTCTCCGGGAGGCTGAGCAGTGCGTGATGTTCTCCTCTGGAGTCAGAAAGTGATGCTCAAGATGAGGACCCAAGCTTCTCCAAAGTTCTTTGGAAAAGCCAGCGCGACAAGGTCCTCCAGAGAACATCCCAAGAGAACTAGTAGCTTCCAGCAGCTTCTCCAGACAGCATTCCTAACACCATTTCAGCAACTTCTCCTGTCTGTCTTTTATGATTTAGGCAACAACCCTCATGTGGGCCTCCTGCACCCAGCACCACACTAGTTTAATTCAGCTGGGTGTAACCCGCTGACCACTAGTTAGAAATCTACTATAATAGACATATTATTAAATGCTGATGTAGAGTTAATACAGTCATATCATTACTCCATATCTATTTGTTCATTATTACAACATATAAAATCATAATGCTTAATTTTTTTTTTTTTTTTGCATTTTTTAGGGAAGGGTCTACATAATGTACAATCACTACTAGATTGGACTCATAGTGACCCACCTGTTTACAGCCTCCCAAGTGCTGGAATTATAGGCGTGTGCCACCTTGCCCAGTCTCAATTGCCTTCTCGGCGCATGCCGCGGATTTCAGCCCCTAATCAGGTGGCTTCAAGGCAGGGTGGCGTGGCAGAGCAGAAATAGTCCATGGCAGGCAGAACAGAGTAAAACCAGAGAGTGACAAGCAGCAAAAAATGGCAGCCCTCCTTTTGGTCCGTCTCTCCAGATTACCCTCCCTTAGGGCAGGTGGCACTCAGACCCACGCTGGGGCAGCCTTCACCCGATCATCAGTCCCAGCAACACATCTGTCACTGCAGAATCATGCAGTCTTAATCCAGCTGCCTAGGTGAGCCACACCTGTGACTAAATGAGGCTTTCAGGGAACATATACAAGCCATAATATTTGTACTTCAGAATTCTGGCTGTCTTTGTCGATCAAATCAAAAAATGACTTTAATGACAGGATTTTCCAAATAAGTCATCATATGTTGTATTAATCATGTCAGTAAAAATTAAACAAATTTTGAACTCACTATGTTAGGCACTTTAGTAAATATTTATTAAATGATAGTTAAGTTCAAAGAATGCTTCTGGAGAGTATGATTTGAGCAGACTTTCTCTTAACATTTTACTATAAAAACAATACAACGTGCCTGATGTAATCACCATTCGGCATCCCCTGATTCATGGTATAATCAGCTTACGTGATTATCATGTTCACATAATGTTATCAAAACTAAGATTTTTAACTGTTTCTATTATATTAATTACAGAGCTGTGCATTATATTCATTATATCAAGGTAATTTATTATATTATGTTAATATAATACTCATGTTTATATATTTAATATATTATATTAATATGCTCATTATATTCATATATTTATTATATTATAGTAATATAACACTCATTAATATAATGCTCATATTTGTATTTTTATTATATTATATTAATGTGATGCTCATTATATTAATTATAGACCTTTAAAATTATTTTTCTACTAAATTTTCACTTATCTTCATTTTTTTTCTTTTTTAAATTTATGTATTTGGCATGGGGTCTCACTATGCAGTTTGGACTCAGTGACCCTATTGTTTCAATTTCCCCAGTGCTGGGATTGCAGGTCTTGGTGGCCTGCTTAGCATGCTGTGGGCAGAGCTGGCACTGCATGTGGTACCAGGGATCAAACCTGGGTATTTGGGCGTGCAGGTGCTTAGCCCACTGAGCTATCTCCATGGCCCTTGGGTCCATTTTGTATTCTAGGTTCCACCCCAGAATCCCACATTAGATCTTCCTATCATATCTTCTTTCTTCCATGACAGTTTTCAATAACCCTTTAGACCTCCATGTCTAAAACAAGCATGTGTTTATAGTTCCTTATACATTTTACACAACGATGGAAGTTATTTATTTGTCTATTCACTGGATACTTTTTGTCTATCATAATACACTAGTCTTGGTACTAGCATCTAAACATGATTAGAATATTCTTATTCTGCATAAGCTCTGCTTTGAAAAAACATTTCCAGCCATGACGCAAGTCCTGCAGTAACAACTATGGCAGACATGTAAGGGAAAACCAAACTATAACAACAGCTGAGTTTTCAACGATGCTGACTGTGGCTTCCACAGAGAGGACTCAGAGCCTAAGAGTAGCAATGCAAGAGCCCAGGGAAGAGAAGCAGAGAGTTGTTATGGACAGAGCTAGTGTGCGGACTGATGAATGAGTTGTGTGAGCACTCACTGGCTGGCAGGCGCTGTGTTGTGAAAGCCTTGTGTGTCCTGACTTCACTTCCCAGGCAAAGAAAACAACCAGATCTTCCGCTATGACTGAAGCAGAGCCTGTGACTGTCTCACCCTAGCTTATGGGACACTGGTCACTATCCCATCACTATGTCATTCCAGCAGTTATTTCTGACTATTCAAATTGTAGGTAAGCACCCTATTTTAGTGTTTGACGATACTGTCTCAAACACTATGTGTCTCTTTCTCCTTAATATTGAAGAGCAGTTAAGAAAGTCTTTTTCATTGATAAATATTTTTGGAATGTATCTCTCTCCTGATATATTAGCAGAATGGATGAGATCATGCCTACATTCACCTCTGCTTTCTGAGTGCATCTCTTTTCTTTGAGTAAGAAACATGGTGGGTATGAGGATTGTAGGAGAAAATAGCATGTTATTAAAATCTGGATTTGGTATTTTGAATGTAGGGAAAGGGTTTTTATTTTTTCTTTTTTTCCCCTATTTTTTAAAGGAAAGTTTAAATTAGAATTAAGACAAAAAATTCTGATATAGAATTTTACTGAACAAAGTAATACGAATTTCATAGTATTTGTTCTAATACTTAGTGCTGTCTTCCAATTAAAAGATTAACATTTAAAGTTCCAAACAGTCCAATAACTTGTAGAAATCTCCCACTCAAGAATCAAGTGATGCAGTTTTATGATGAGTTTATATGAGGTGCCAGAATCAAAGCTATTAATCATAGAGCAAAGCCATATTGCTTCGTGTCTCTGTGAAAAGCCGGTATTACTGAGACCTTGCTGTTCAGTGTAGGTGGGCATCGCCTGGGATGATTGCAGCTGTCTCTTCATCTATAACAAAGTCAAATGTTAGATTCACTAGATTAAGGCTTGATTTATTAGGCCTGGTTTAAGCACCAGTTTAGGGCCTGTGATTGAGAAGAGGTACCCAGTTGCCATGAATATAATCATGATATTGTTTGTTTTCAAAAGATACAATAACACATCCATACCAAAATTCTAGAAATAATGTCAATTACAGTTATCAATCTTCTTATCATGCATTTTATTTTTACCTAATTGCATGCAAGGGACAAATGAGGAAATTGTTTTCAATCATCTTTAAATGTCACCTCATTAAATTTCAGTCTTTCTAATAACAGATTCTTAATGACTGAATGAAATTTGTTTTATCAATCTTCCAGAAAATTTTAGATATGGCACTTTAAATGTCGAGTTTTTTAACCTATCATTTAAATATTGTAGTTTATATTAAACTGAAGAATGTTTTTCTCTGAAAATCTGGATTTCTTGGGGACTTAATGATATCTTCATAAGCTAAATGATTTAGACTGGAATTATAATCTCATATTAAATTTAAATAAAGGAAAATAGTCACCATTCAAAGAACCTACATCACTTATTTAATTATTTCTATATATACGTAGAAATGGTTATTCAAGAGTTAGTGCATATAAACAATAATTATGATTACAGTTATCATTGTCATCAAGAAATTAACACAAAGGTCTGGGAAATTACCTTCCTCATGAATGAAGTTGTCTACTGATAGCAATCAAAAATTGGCAAACTTTATGAAAGGGAGATAGTGTTTCCAGCTTTGCAGTTCATGTATTTTCTGCTTCCTCTATTTCACTGCCAATGCTGTGCAAAAGTAGCTGCAGCTGACACATAAGAAAATGAGCAGAGAGGTCTGGGTGATAGTAGAATAAGCACTTGCTTGGCAACTGCAAGGTCCTGAGTTCAATCCCTGGTATCAAAAAAAAAGAAAAAGAAATGAGCAGAGTTGCATTCTCTCAATTTTTAAACCACTTTTAAATGTAAGAAGCCATTCTTAAGTTTTAGCCTGTACAATATTGTCATTTGGTCATATTTGGTCTGAAGGCCATAATTTGCTAACACCTGATATGAGGCTCTGAGTGCTTAGATCAATATTCCCAGTGATTTTCTGTTGACTATGGAGTAGCAAGTTCCTGATATCTAAATCATAACATTGTCATTATGAGGATTTGTGCTGTCATTAACTAAAGAAAAACAGAGGAAAAGAAAAAAACCAAAGAGAAGTGAAAGTCTTCGTGAATATGCAAAGTACTAAACACCATTTTATGTATTTCATATTGTTTGAGTCCCACTGAAACTTGTTTGAACCCCATAAAATAGGTACCATTTTATACACAAGAATTATTGAAGGGTAAAGAACTTTTCATGGTTATATACCAAATAGACTGTAGAATTAATCCACATTTTATTCTGAATCCAAAGGTACTTGCATTGCATCACATTAGTCTCAATGGCTCACCCAATCAACATGCATATTATATATTAATCTTGAAGGAAGATGAGGGGCAGTGTGAGAGAAGATGCTGTTTATATGGGTCTTTGGGGTGGAGTTCTGACAAGTGGGAGGGCGGAGGAAAGCATCTCAATAAGCAACGAGAAAAGGACATTGTTGGAAGTTTCAAAAATAGGCAGGAGAATGACGAGTTTTAAATTTTCAGTATCCTTGACATTACCAGCTGTCTTGTTCTCAATGCATATATTCCCCCTTCTTTCACTTATATATTTTAGCCTTTCAACTTTCATTAGTCCATATTCACTATTTTAGGTACTGGTTTTGAAATTCTTAACCAGAATTTTCAACAGTAGGGGCTGGGGAGATGACTCAGTGGAATAAGCGCTTCCCTGGCAAGTGCAAGGGCCTAAGTTCGATTCTTGATCTCTGGTTCTGCCAAAAAAAAAAAAAAAACAAGAATTTTCAACAGTAACTTCAGTGCTACCCACTTTTTACTCCTGAGTCCTCAAGCCATTTAACAAGAAGTGTGTTTTGTTATTTTTACACAGGCTTTAGACCAATTGCACTTGGCAATATGCAGTCACAAAAGAAAAAAGAAGGTGCTGATAGGGTTGTGTCTTTAATACACCATTTCCAGTAGTACTTGCTCAAAGAATATTATACCCACATAGCTATTTAGATGATATGCAAGTTATATCTGCTCACACTATTTAAGCTAGATAATAATTATTATATAAAGTGGGTATGCACTTGTGCAGACTCTTTTTCTATTGTAAGGTAAGAGCACTGCAACATGTAGTCACATTTTTCTCATAATGACTCGGTCTTAGGGCCTGCCAAATAGCTCAGCAGATTAAAGCGCCTGGGCTTAGCAGACACAGGGACCAGGAGTTCCATCCCTGGGACTGCTGTGCTGGCCCACCCCAAGGGCACATTGAGAAGGTGATTGAGACTGGGTGTGGTGGCACACACCTGTACTCTCAGAACTTGGAAGGCTATAAACAGGCAGATCACTATGAGTATGATCTATGCAGTGAGACCCTGTAGACCCTGCCACAAATACAAAAACAAACAAAACTTCAGTCTTATACTTTATTACATGCTTAAAGTGTAGGTATTTTCATAGTTCTTGTTCAGGAAACCCTAACAGCCAAAAGAACCATCTAATGACAACAAAGATATTAGTATAGTATACTTGCACTTAAACTTAGAGTAAATGTCACAAAAATGATGTGAGAAAAATGATATCCTAACAGAGACTTGCCATGTCCTTATTTTCTGTGATGTTCAGTTCATAGGGTAAAGAAAGAATAAAATAATACATTAAGAACATTTTCAGTAAAATCTATAATACTAAACAATGTTCAACTTTGATTTAGCAGATGAAAATATGATGGCCAAATGTTTTGAAAGTAACTTCAAAAGTAATTTTGTGTTTGGAATGAAACTCCCATATACCTTTTGTGTTTGGAATGAAACTCCCATATACCTTTTGTGTTTGGAATGAAACTCCCATATACCTTTCTTGTGCCCCCATACTTATGCAGAGAAAATCAACCATGAAGAAGTAAGAGATCAACAGAATCTTTGTTGCTACCAATAACTATTTCCTGAGTTCCAAGAAATGTTCTTTCCTTTGCACTACTAAATTATATAACAAAATAAAAAGTGAGGCAGAACAGGCTTCAAATAATTTTGTAAAAGCATGACTTTTATAATTCTCAATATGTAGCATGTGTGGAATGGTATCTTGGGGACTGCCTGCTTAAGGAGATATCATTCTAGCATGTTTTCATGTATAGCTTATTAAAATAGAAAGTCTTTGGGCCTACAACCAAGAGTGTCGCTTGGTTGTAAGTGATTTCATAAGTGATTCCTAGCTATGCTTAGATCTTTAAGCTCAGCTGACTTACACAGCCTTCCTCTGGGGCCTGTGATGCAAGCTGTGAGCCAGTTCTGCAAAGCAGGACTTGGTGCTTTACCTTTTGCTTTTCCTTCCACTTGCTTGTTCCCAGATTTTTAGGACTTCCTTTTCTGGAGCTGTCATTTCAGGAACACCTTCAGCCAAGCACACCCATTGTCATTTTTCCTTTTCTCAATTGCCTGAAATGTGCCTTTCTTCTCAAGTTGAGCTCTGGCTTTAGTTTTGGCCTGTGTATCCTTCCATCAGGAGGAATCCCATTCACTTTCATCAGGGAATTTCTTCAGATCTTACTCTTTTATTTCACTGTGGGCTTGTATTTATGTTCCTGATTATTTTCACTTGAGTAGTAAATCTATTTAATGGGAAAGAGATCAGAAAAAGGATTAATTCAAAAGAGGCAGAGGAATAGCAACAGTCATTGAGAAATTGCTTGAAAGACAACATCACAGAAATGACAAGGACAAGTGCAAAGAGAAGATCATTTTCAGAAGTAGGAAACCATTTTTGTATTTTCTCCCTTCTTACAATCCTCATTGCATTTAATGTTGTCCAGTTAAAGTATGATTTGTTTTTCAAAGTACCATACAGCCAGGCAGCGACCATCTTGTCTGCTTATTTATTTATTTGCTGCTCTTTTCTGATCTCTGTGACTTGGCCCTGTCTGAGACTGAAGGGCCTTAGCCAGAGCAGAGACCTAATGGGAATAACTGCCCTAAATAACCTGGTCTGCTTTCCCAGAGTGGTCTAAATAAAGCCAGTAGAGAAGCATAAAAACTTTATGACCAGCTTCTCAAGCCATCAGAGAGATGGAATGCACCTGAGATCACTCATCTTCATTTAAGATAAACCAGGTAATTTCTACTTGGGTAATTTGCATCTGTTCTAGTGTATATAAGCTCCTACTTGACCCAAATTGTGGGAATCCAGCTCTCTCACTTATTACTCAGAAGCTCATTTACCTAGAATCTCTTTCTTAGGAAAAATAGGTTTTCTTATATGAATTATTTATATAATGCTCTTATATAATGCAAACAACCTTGTGAATTAGTACATTTTTATCACTTTAAGATTGATTTATCACACTAAGGAGGATAATGTTGACTCTGGAAACTTGGTGGCATCCCAGGTTACACACAGCACCATCGTTTGGTGTTTCTAATTTCTGGCTTTTTGATTTTTCAACTCATTTTACGACCATTGCCTCCTTCAAGCATCATTGCTTCACATGCTTGCTTAGGTTATCTCTAAATGGCTACCAAATGCTCTGCTGAGTGTGGATGCTTCTTTTCACTTATTCTTATCTTCTGCCCTTCCTCCACATCACACAGCCACTTCAGCATTCTATGTAGGTTAGCTTCTATCTCTGTACTCCTATAGGTTGCTCCCCTTAGAACAGCTCTCTCCTCCTCTACGCACACCTTCATCCTCTACACAGTGTGAGGCCCAATTTACATCCTGTCCACTATTGCCTTTCCTGAGCAGTCAGCTCGCCTTTATCAGACTTTAATTTTCTTTCAAAATATCGTCTCAACAGAAATGCTTGGCAATTAACCATATACTACTTTATTCATTAACTTGATCTGTTGCCTTAAGTTAATTGTAGGTTTTATAATATTGTACAGTTACAATTTGCACTACAGTGTTAAAATACTAGATATGCAGCAAACCCTTAGAAGATTGGTATTCCTAATGAGCATGAGTATGCTGTCTGCACTGTATTAAGACATCTAAAAATAACTTAACTTACAAGAATTTTTGTCTTAATATAAAAAAAATAGTCAATGACACTGTCTGACTTGGTAATGGTATTGCTAATGAAACATTAGACATAAGATGTACCATTCAATGTCACTGTAGGACGTTCATTATTCAGTTTAAAATGTCACTCTACATTTTATGGGGGCTGGGGAGATGGCAAGTGCAAGGGCCTGAGTTCAATCCCTGGTTCCACCAAAAAAAAGTCATTCTATATTTTATGCCGTTATATTATTAGTGAGACATTAGTTTTTATGCCTAGGTTTGTAATGTGCTGTAGTAGAAGTTACAACATGATAAGGAAACGGAAGAATAACCAAGATTGTGTAGTGATAGCTGGGGATAAAGAGAAAGAAATCTATGTTGAGTAATACTATTTCATACTTTTAGAATTTCAGTAGTACCCAATAGATTGTTTTTCCCCTGAAAAAAATATGTTAACTACAAAAAGCAGGGATTTTTGTTGTTGTTCAGCTATCATAAAAAGCTGTGGAGCTCAGGGCATGATAAACCACTAATAATTTCCTGTTTCTACTCCTGAAAAATTTGCTAATTTAACTCATGATAAATTATTTTAGAAATCTAAACTCAGTATCAGGTCTGTGTTCCTTCAGGAGCAGGGGACGGTTAGGTCTGATCCCTTTCCTTGACTTCCCTAGCTTTGGCAGTTGTGTGCCTTCCACGGCTCGTGGTCCCTCAGCACTCTGGATTTAATGGTAAATGGCTTTATCATTAATACTGAGACTTCCCTAGGAAATGTTCATTTCTCTGGGATGTTTTCTAGGCATATAGGTTCTTGAGTTTTGCATCTACCCCAAGAATCTTCCTTCTCAATTTCTTAAGGGTGAGAGGTTGTTATCCATTTGGCTCAGCACCCAGTGCTTTGGCACTGCACATGTTGGTGGTCATGACCCCAGACAATCTCAGTGCTGTCATTTAGGGGATAACAACTGATTATAACAGGTATAACATTTTGGTTAAAGTAGTATAGTCAGCAGTAAGAGCAGCGTCAGGCACAGCATAGCTACTGACAAACTGTGGTAACTACTGACCTGCTACTTTTAACCACAAAAACCTGTACTGCAGTTATAAAACAAAATCCATCATATGCCAGGAATTTGTATACAACAATTTTCCTCTAAGTAGAGTGATTTTACCTTGTGTGGGGGGAAGAGAGGGTGATTAGAGGCAGATAGAACAAGATGGAGAGAGAGGGCACAAGGTGATCACCCACATTGTGTGAAACTAATGAATGCAGGAAAGAATGCCAGAGAAAGCAAAAAAATATTGGAGTGAGTTAGAAATACAAGAGACAATTAAAATCTCATTGCATCAAGAGAGATAGCTAGCAAAGAGAGAGGACAAACAGAAAACAAAAAGAAAGAAACCTAAACAGTATAAAGCAAAAAAATGAAAGAGAAATAATCCCCAATCAGACAGAAAAACAAAAGAAAATCAAACTGAAAAAGAAAAATAGCAAGATTCCTTTAGTGTTCACAGTTCTATGGTAGTGTGGAAGTCAGAGCCCAGAACTGTGCTGTGTAATCCAGCCAAGCTTGCAGGAGGATTTGTTGGGTGTGTGTGTGGAGGGGGCTGATCTTGGCCCCTGAATGAGGGGGTCGGACGCGCCTTCAGCTAACAGCATTCAGGATGTCCACTTCTTCTTACTGTGTCTGTCTCTATAGCACTCTCCAGTTGCTGTGGCAACCTTGGCAGTGAGAGCCAGGGGCTGATCCCAGGTTGTGTACTGTTGGCCCCATCTAGACCTTCACAGCTTTCTCCATTCCCCCACTGACCTGTCTTACACGTTGGATGTTGGGCAGGAGGAGGAACCTCCTTGTCCCACTGCAGGCCAAGGTCGCCTGCCTGCCCATGCTGCTGGGCCCAAGTGGCTCCACTAGTCTCAGACTAGGCGATGCGTGCAGTCCTTTGGTTTTAGAGGAAAATTGGTTTTGGTGGCCACCAGAGCAGAGTCTAACTGGTCTCAGCTCCCATCTCTCAGCAGAATTTCCTGGAGTCTTCTCCTACCTGCCAGCATTTTCCTCATTCCATTCTGGACATCAGCACAGAAGCGACCAAGGACAATATTATGCTGCTGAAGTTCATCCAGAGTCCTAAGGAATAAAGTGGTCGCCCTACGCATTGCTTCTGCTGTGCATGTCTGCGCCAGAGCGCGGAGCCTGTTCACTGCATTGGCCAAGCGCTGGGCCACATTCTCGCTCCTTTTTGAACTGGTCCATGCTGCTTGTTCCCTGCCAGCATATGCCAGCTAGACCTCTCTTAAGTTATTGTATAAAGTAAGAAAACACCTTTTTCCAAGTGATTCAAAATTTCCACAAGTCGCAATGTTCTAATGCATTGCTCTCATTTACAGTGTCTTTTCTCACTGGCTCAGTGAAAATATTCAAATAATTGTTCATAACTCATTCACTGTACTATTTTTATTTATATCTCATAAGCTTGTATAAAGGGAAAAGGCTGCTTATACTTGATAAATTTGCTAAACAGATACTTTGCATTTAAGTATAAATCTGCATTTTCTTTATAGAATTTGTTGGCATTTTCTCATGATTTTAGAAGTAACATTTCAGCAAAATGTTGCAGTGGTATTTAAGGAGCATTTTCAAATAAATAATGCAAAGCCATCCCATGAACATAAATCATGGACAATTGATTCATTTTTAATTGCTGAGAAGGACTACTGAAGTGCTTCTGTACTGTGAAAAGAATAGCTACAATGATGAGAGATTAACAACATTAATTGAAAACTAATGTAACCAACATTGACTTTTCATGTGTCCTCAGCATAATCTGCAGCCTTTGAGGAACAAAAAACACATGAAAGCATGATCAATGGACCTGGGGAGATTTGGTATATAAACTACATTTCATTAAATCAGAAGATGAACATGATTATGTTGGATGCATGAGTTAGGAAATGTCCTTAGAGAACATTCTCATTTTCTGAAAAAAAAATGACTTTTTTGTGTTTATTCAAAGTATACAGCATAAGACTATGGGGTACACTAAGTAGTGAAATGGTAACAACAGAGAAGCAGCCAAGCATATCTATTATTTGACTTACTTGCTATTTTGTGACAAGAATTGCTAAAATCCATTATGTAACAAAAATCTCTAATATCATTTCATTAACGTCAGTCTTCGTGTTGGACATTTGAACCGTAAAAGTTGTTTTCTCTACACATCTTGTTGTAGTCAGGAAAAGTTTTAATACTGGATATGTGATTTATAGGATTATTTTATGATATTCACCCGAGTCAAATATATGCAAAAGAGTACAAGCGATCTGTCCACTCACTAGAGACTCAAAATGCCAGCTGAGGTTGTGAATCCCATAGCAGTGTCCTGCATGAACCCAACTGAAGACCAGGAGTCCACGGCGATGTCCTCCACAAGCCCAGCTGGAGATCTGGATGCCACAACAATGGCCTGTGCAAGTCTGCATGAAACGTCTGCACTGCAAAGGCCTAAAGATCACTGGCAGAAGTTAGAAAGCCTGCAATAGCAGGCTGAGGGATCTGTCCAGCAGGTTGAGGGATCTGTCCAGCAGGCTGAGTGATCTGCCTTAAAGTCAGAAAGTGGCACTCATGGTGAAGACCAGAACTCCCCTGAAAAGAACTTCAGCAATCCTCAGTGACAGTGAGGACCTATGATGAGTTCAGGTAAACCACTGCGACAAGCTTCTCCAGGAGAATCAACAGCACAGCATCTTCCCCTCCAGTTCTCTCTGTATGCTGCTGAAAACAACCCTCAGGTGGGCCTCCTACACCAGCACCAGGCCTGTTCAGTCTCTCTGGATGTCACAAGCTGGCCATTAGTTGCCCATCTATCACATATCTGCTTTCTTGTGTCCTTTGACTGCCATCTCCCTCATGTCCTCTCCTACTGCTGAAGCCCAAAAACCAATCAACAAACAAAGCCAGTATTTTGTTCTTTATTTTGGGGCAATTCCTAAATATTTACTTTATTTTTATTTTAAAATTTTTGTATTATTTTTCAATCGAACCACACTGTTATAATGAATAAATAAGAGGGCAGGCCAAATAGGTCAAAGGACTAAAGGCCTGAAAGCAGGTTCAGGGGTTGGGGGTTTGATCCCCAGGGCCTGCTGTACTGGCCCCACCCCTGAGTGCCCTGAGATGGTGATGGAGACTGGGTATGGACAAGTGCACTTGTAATCCCAGCTCTTAGGAAGCTGTAAATAGGTGGATCATTATGAGTCCAGTCTAGTAGTGAGACCCTGACACCCTGTAGATGTTTCCCTGAAAAATAAGCACAAAAAAATAATAATGGATAAACAAGCACTGAGAACCAAATCATGAAGTTGATAAACAAGAAAAACACTAAGAGAAAGCAGAGGAGAGGGGGCAATGTTCTAGGGTACACGTTGGATAGATACCACATGGCCACATAAAAGCTGCAGGGAGGATGAGCAGAGGTTTTTGGGCTTGATCCTGTGCATAATCTAAAAAAAAATCAATCCATCAAAATAAGCCTAGAATGTAAGGTCCCCCTTCATCCCATGCACGTGCTAGAGAATATCTGTTGGGGTGTTGAGTGGAAACACTGGTGATTTTCTTCTTTTCCACTGATACACCAAGCATCTACGATGGCTCCAACTATATCGTTATTGAATACCCTGACAGTTTTTTCATGTAACATGTTTGTATAAATAAACTTTAAGGCTTATGTTTTATATAAATATACATACCTTAAATATCAGTTTGATGCTCTCTGGAATTAAGTATTCCTTTTATTTTTCGCAAGATGTGTGAGAAATTCAGAATGAGGAGCTGAGTCTCACATTTTCTGTAACACAGATTTAAGTGTTACTGAAGAGAGTCGAAGCCACTTGACACAACAAAGTGAATGTGCCCAGCTGTCCCTCTAAGGCTGGGCGTGCTCAGCTCTCCCAGGCAGACAGAAACCTTCTTGAAGTGAAAGCCTATTCCTTTTACTAACAAATAGAATATTCGGATGATAGCCTGTAATATACCTATGAGTGCATCCCTTTTTTGCTTCACAATATTTTATCTTCAGTGTTATCAAGATTTCTTAATAAAATGAATTAGGAGTACACAGAGAAAATGGAATTTTCAATTAAGTTCACATCCAGACGATTGAGTTGTTAATAATAAACCAGTTTATAGTGCTATTGAAATATGCAACTGAAAAAAATCAGTAATTGTAGTATTGTTGAAACTGAGTTCAATAGGCTTTTCCCACCCTGCTTAACTATTAGACAAACTCATTTTAAAATATATGCGGTGATTTTTCATATCATTTGAAAATTGTCCTACTTATATCTACTCACCTTAATTATCTTAAACATTTTGAAAAACCCATGGTGCTAATATCTTGCTCATTCTGAAATATATCTGAATTTACATGACAGCAAGAATTTAGGGTTACATTTACTTATGATCACCACTCCTCTTCCCCTCTCCAATTACAGACCTAAAATAACTCCTAAGGTTTCATGGTAGATAGTCCCAGAGGGCCAAAAATTATACCTGATTTACAATCAGGATTTCAGAGAAAATTGGGAGAAAACTCCCATCTTTGTGAAGATACAGATGACAAGCTCAACATTATTTTCTTGAGATTACTGGTAGAGGTGAGTGTATGAGATTTAGGAGCATCTCATGTACCTGAGGCTGAGTCTGTATGGATGCTGTTCCTGTGTGCAAGACAATATTAACTTGTGTTTCATCTGTAGTGTGATAGCTATATCATTTTAAAAAACTAGCTGGTTGAGATGGAAGGTTGACACAGGAACCTGGCTTAGAATTCTTAGGTCCCTAGGATAATGAGCGCTAATAATGATTTTATGATTTTTTTTCATTTGATGAATGTATCTAATTACTTCGGACTGATTTTCATCTTGCAAGATTCAAATCATCCAAATTATCCTGGAAATCTATAGACATGAGACAATAATGAGAAAGAAATAACACTGTATTTCTGGTTAAGGAATCAATATCCTCATGTGTTCTCTTCCTGCAATTTGTGCAATGAAGTTTCTAATGATATTATGAGTTAAGAGGTGTTAGGATTTGGAGTTTCAAAATGTTTCTTAAGGACCAGTCTTCGGACAAGACAGGGAGAAGGTGTCAGACTGAGCAGAGGGCAAGTTGAGACTCAACGCAGATCCAGCACAACAGCACTGGCCACGCAGGCTGTGAGCGCAAGAACAAATGTTGCACACCAGAGTTGCCCCCAAGCCTGGCTGGACCGACTGGGCCTTTCCCACTTAACTAGCTTCTGCTGTCACTGGCAAGGACTTTCCCAGTGAAGATATGAAGTCAGACTCTGTAGCTCTCTTGAGCTGAAGCAAACCTAAAGGAAGTGAAGTGAGACTGTCTATGAGCCTCCATCTGCAGCTAGGGAAGTCCTACTCGAAAGGGTGCCGTATTCCACGGTAGCCCCCTCAGTGAGTAAGTGACCTTTTGCAAGGAAGGATCTAGGTAGGCATTTTATATATAATAATATGTGAATTACTAGATAGTATATAAAATCTAACATTCTATAAATCCTCTTTGTAGCAATTTTAAGCCCACACTTAAATTCCTAGTGCGATTATAGAGCAGCCCAAGGGTGCATGCGGTTGTGAGCACTGTAGAGTTATGAAGATGCACGCGCCAGTGCATCTTGCAGTGGATCCCTAGGAATTTTGTTTGAATCTAACATGTTCGCCTTTGTGAACAGAAGCCTGATTATTCCTTGGAAAACCACTGCTCTCCTACTTGTGCTGTCAGCAACTCCTCTGTTTTCTTTGGCACCTAAACTTACCTCAGTCAGGAAGATGCGCTTTCCTTGATATTTTAGTCTTGAAAAGAAAAGGAACGAGTTTTACTTTTTTTTTTTTTTTTGGGAGAACCAGGGATTGAACTCAGGCCCTTGTGCTTGCCAGGGAAGCACTTATTCCACTGAGCCATCTCCCCGGCCAGAAAAGGAACGAAAGTATTAAGGCTACAAAGATGGTAGCTGTGTTGGAGGTTTTCTTCAATTCTCTGCTCTTCCTTCGCTCTTTCCATGTTTGAGATCTATTAAGCTTGTGCTTTGATGTAGGAAACAATATAGTGTTATTATAGTCAATTATATTACTATTTGTTTATTTTTTACTTAACTACTATTTTTTTTATTTTTTACTTAATGTATTAGATTTGGATTACTTATAGACAAAGAACCTTAACTATTCTTCTCACCCATGGTAATCAGGCTGATTTAAAAATAATGATAATGGAAATATTAGCCACAGTAGATTGTGAGTTGATTTCTAAGATAAGAACCCTGAAGGCACTAGTATACAAAATGTGATTTAAAATATGGTAAACGTTTAAATCAAATTTTACTGAAGTAAATGCCCTGCAGATTCAGACAGAATTTCATATTTTCAGAGAAAAGGACACTGTCATTCATCCTCGTCAATATACACTTTAGTTCAAACCTGTTCTACTACTCCTGCCACTTTGCGGAGCGGTTCTGAGAGTCCTCCTTCAGGAGTGTCTGCAGTTGCTCTGTACTGCTTACCTCAGTGTCCTGAAACAATTGGAAACATTGACCTTCCATGCTGTTCTCATTTTGGGCAAAAGACAGTAGTCTCCCAGTGCCAGATTCATTAAAACTGTGGACAAGGCCACAGAAAAATATTTTAATGAGTCTGTCTTCTCTTTGGCCTTCCCTTGGATAGATGGCAACATTCTTTATTTCTTTTTACTGTCTTAAACACACTTAAAAGTGTGGACTTCAGAAAATAGATGGTATAGGTATGCTTGAAATGATAAAATATATTTCTAAGGAGGTTAAGAACAATATGTCTTTGGCTATCATAATTTACTTTAAATTTAAATATTTGCCATATATTTCAATCAAATCTTGTATTCACATTTAGGGATGAGGGTTTGTTCCTTTAGTTAGTAGAAGAGATTATCTCCAACTAGAATCCTTTATATTATAATAATTATTTGTTATGTAAAACCAAAGGAATAAATAAAGAAGATAAATGAGACAGCTAAGCTGAAGGAAAAAAAAAAACTTCAACTCATTGTAAAAGAAAATAATCAATCAAATGAAGCTATCCAATTTTAGTACATAAGCTGTCAAAGCGAGCATAAACAGAACTATCCAGAAATGATCTGCAGAAATTATGAATTCTTTCCCGTATGTTCTCAAGTGGAATAAAACACTGAGGAAAAATGTCTTATGTTCAAGAATGTCGTGATTCCCAGCAATTCTCCCATTGTGGAATATTCCACCGTCGCTGTAGAAGCATTTGGCAGAGACCTTATATTAGACATTTATGTGGAAGTGTATTGACATAGAACATCATTACAGTCCTTTCAAGCATGAACTTCTGTAATTCCCTTTGCCCTTGCAATAACTCACCTACTTATCAGTGTGGGTTCTCGAGAGCACTGGCTCGTCCACACCTGCAGTGTGAAAACAGAAAGCTGTGTAAGAGGCTGACAAAACCATTGCTATAATCTTGATGTAAGTCTTAAGAGGTGATACAATCAGTCAGAGAACTTGTCTTTTTATCCAGAAAGTTCTAATTCTAGAACTGTTGGCTATGAAATGGACAGACGAGACCTATGACTAATTGTTTTGCTTTACTCCTTGATGCTACCTATTTTGAAAGCTATCTCCAAATTGAACCTGGGAGATTTGGTCATTTCTTCTTGGAAAATGATGACATGGAACATTTCAACTTCACAGATATTTCACAAAATTAGTCTGTAGCACAGAAAGACATAATATAAAGCAATGGAAAAGAAATATGTTAAAGGCTGCTTTATTGTTATGCACCCAAATAGAACAGTTTTACTAAGAATCCCAAGTTTAGCCACCCATAGCATTAAATTGCATGTACTTGACTCTGCTTGAACAGTAAACACAGAGAAAAAGTTCTTTCAGCATAAGAAGCATGATTTTAGATAGACAAGTTTACTAAAACCCATACACACTTTATTTCTGTGAGCTATTTCTGAGTATCAGTTAACACTTTGAAGATTTGAATCATAATCTCAAATGGCAATATAAAAACATTTTTATAGCATTCACTATATGCCAAGTACCATTTTAAATGCTTTTCACATATTGGATCCCTTGATAAGCACCATACTCTTGTGACACAGATGCTGTAATATTTTTACAAATGATGAAACTGGATGACTTAAGTACACTTTTCTTCAGGGTCATGTCAGAAAATCAAGAAATGTCTTAAAACAACCAGATGCATTTGATTTAGGTAGATTGAAACAGACCCCCAAAGTCTCCAAAAAGATAGGAAACAGCAGAACACAATGTGAAAACAGTCAGCCAGAATACCAAAAGTTGGCTTTTTACTGCTATTTAACACATATCCTTTTTTCTAATAAGATAGCTGTGTTACTGGCACCACAGCTGCCATATTCATTCCTGCTATTCTTTCACCCTTAAGATGTTCTTTTCTTTTTTTACTTCAGCTAAACTCATTCACCAACTAAATTTTAACAGCCTCACAAAGCTCCTTGGAACAACTGCAGCAAATAATTGGATGTTTCTTCCTTTTCCCTCTTAAAATTCACAGTATTTGCATAGCACAAACGATTGTTCAAAGTAACTGCTGAAGTATGTATTATTATTCTTGTTTGAAATGAAATAAATGACATTCAGAAATTAAGTCGTTTTCTCTAGGTTGCATAGCTGGTCTAGCAGAGTAGGATTCGAACATACGGTGTCTAAACTTAAGGGTGGTAAGCTGTAGTTACTGCATCTATTTTGCCTCCAGCTAGGGTAGAAACTCCAACTGTTAAAACATTATGCCTTACCCTGCCATGTCTGCAGAAGTTTAGATAATAATGTTTGTGATAAGAAATCAGACCATTATGAAACAAATATTTATAAAGTATCCTGTGCCAAACTTTATATTTTTATTTCAGGTGATTCTTTTCATAATACTATCGTAGGCAGTGTTATTACTCCTATATTCCAAGTAAAGAACTTTCTGGAGAGAATAAACAACAACTGAATATTTATTTTTCTTTGCTTTTAATCTTTGAATTATGTTTGCAATACAAATTCAATTTCAATATAAAGTTCAGTATTGGTTTGAGATTTTTATTAAGCAGGGCGCATAGATATTTTATAATAGCTCAAAGGATCCAAATAAACAACAAATGATTTGTGTCCTCTTGGACACAGCACTTCTTTGAACCTTTGATGTTGTACTTGATGGATCTTTTTTTTTTTTTTTTTTTTTTTTTTTGCCTCAAAGACCCAATACTGCATGCAGAGGAAACATGTATGAAATATGCACATGTCTATAACTTAGATAGGCAATTAGTATGTACAACATAAGCAAGCATTGCCACTTCCTCTCCTGAGCATGTTTAGAAACTTGTACTTACAAGTAAAGAACAAAACAAAAGGTGAATAAAAAGATTTGGGAATATATATCTTTTGTAGACAGGAAAAGGCCCATAAGTCTCAATGTAAGGGATTCGCTAATTCTTTGTATTGTTTTCTTCTTGGTTGCATTAATTTCTGCTCTAATCTTTATAATTTCCTCCCCTTTTTGGGCTTTGGGTTTGTTTTGCTCTTCTTTTTCTAGACACTGGAGGTGCAGCATTAGGGTATTTATTTGTTCCTGTTCTGTTTTCCCAATGTATGAGTTCACCAGTATAAATTTCCCTCTAAGAACTGCTTTCATTACATCCCATAAATTCTGATAAGCTGTGCTCGAATCCTCATTGAATTTTAGATATTGTTCAATTTCTTCTTGCTGAGGAGGGTGTTGTTTAATTAACATGTATTTATGGGGTTTTTGTGATTTCTTTTGTCATTTTTTTCCAGTTTGATTGCACTGTGGTCGAATAATATGCATGGGATAATTTCTGTTTTCTTGCATATACTTATGCATGACCTATGAACTAGTATGAATAAAATTAATAGACCCCTCACTAACCTCATCAAAAAGAGGAAAGAGAAAACTCAAATTCAAGCAATAAGAAATGAAAAGGGCAAAATTACCACAGACTCTATGGAAGTTCAGAAGATCATCAGTAGCTACTTTGAAAGTCTTTACTGTCACAAAATCGAAGACACAGAAGAAATGGACAGATTCCTAAAAAGATACATATTACCAAAACTAAATAAAAATGAAATAAAAAGTCTCAATAACCCAATAACAGCCAATGAAATTCAAAATGTAAAAAAAAAAAAACCTACTGACAAAGAAAAGCCCAGGTCCTCATGGATTCACAGCTGAATTCTACAAGAAATTTACAGAAGATATAATCCCAATACTCTTCAAACTCTTCAGTGAATTGAAGAGGAAACAATTCTCCCAAAATCATTCCTAGAGGCAAGTGTTATGCTGATATCAAAATTAGCAAAAGATCCAACGTAAGAAGAGAACTCCAGTCAAAGATGAGGGGAGAGAGACAGGGAGAGAAAAGGGCATCAAATGAGCTAAGATGTACAGTGCGTATCACCAAATACCCATGATGAATTTAATCCTTATATATCACAAATGTGAACTACAACAGTAATAATGAAAATTGGCTAAAGGGAATCTAGGGATGAAGGAGGGAAGTCAGCAGGAAGGGAAGGGGAAATCAAAAGAATCACCATGTTAAGTGCATATTCCCCATGGTGACCATAAACTTCATGTACTAATAAAATGAAATTTAACAAAGAAATCAGTGAACACATACATCTGTCAACACCTTATCAATAAAAAGCAGAATATATAAATAAATAGAACAGAATTTCCAAGCAATTTCAATAAACATATAGTTTGGAGCTTTTGCCTTAGTTCAGGTTACTATAGCAATGCTTCAAAACTCATGGTTTGAACAATACAAATTTATTTTTCATCATTTTGGAGGCTGAAAACTCTGTGCCTGAGATGCTACCCATCTGGGGTCTGGTAGGGGTCCTCTTCCTCATTTGTAGGTGATGATTTTCTTGCTGTATTCTTGTGTGGAGGAGTAGAGAGAGGAAATAAGCTCAAGAAGTTTTTTTTTTTTTTTTCACATAAGAGCACTGATCCTTCCTATGAGGATTACGCTGTCATTATCTAATTCTGATGCCATGGAATTAGAGTTAGACATGAACATAGAGATCTTGGGGAAAGCAATCTACTTTTCCAACATATTTCTCATCTACACTGAACCCCTTCCTCAGTCCACAAAAGTGGCCTTCCAAGAAGTTCCTTACAACTCATGGCTGTGCTTATTTTACTGCATCAATTGGAAAAGGATTACCTTCTGCAAGATTAAAATCCAGACTGGAAATTGCCTGAAAGCTGGTAATCAAAGGTCCTCTTTTTTTTTTTTTTTTTTTTTCTTTGTCTTTTTGAGGCAGGGTCTCACTATGCAGCTCAGGCTGGCCTTAAGCTCACTTTGTAGCTCAGGCTGGTCTTGAACTCACAACAATCCTCCTGTCTCAGCCTCCCGAGTGCTGGGATTACAGGCATATGCCACCATGCCAGGCCCAAAGGTCCTCTTTTGACTGAATAAAACTTGGAGTAACCAACTATTTTGCTTGCCATTTTACCTGGTATAAGATACTAAACAGCAAAAAGATATGTGTATTTATCAGTAGTTACTAATAGCTTCTTTTGACAGTCAGGGAGACTACAGGACTGGTAGATTGATGACCAGAAGAAATGGAGAAAAGCATCGTGAATGAGACTTTCTAGATGAGCATAGAGTGTGAAGAACAATTTTCTATTAAAGGTACTCTGCCTGTCTGATGAAAAATGCATTTAGTGGATGCCAGTCTTTTTTCTCTGAGGGTTAACATAAAGGATTGGATTGTCATATCTAAATTATCCAATTCCATGATTTCACTGATTAACATTACTGAGTAATTGCAGTCAAAATGCAGAGACAAAGTAGAGAGACATATCGCATGCTACCTTCGTATGCCACAGATGCACCTTTCCAGAGATTAGCAGATGAGAGCTCACGTTAGGTGTACAGACAGGATTATCTCAACTAGTAGGAATATTATACGACAAAATGTCTCCATGCTATAGTTCAGAGAGCTACATGGTCTCTAGGTAGCTATGCCTTAAAAATTGTGACTTCTACTTATTGTAGGTCATCTTTAGTTAGCGGCTCCTGCTAACAGCATTTCAGAGGCAAAGTCTCTACCTACTATCAATAGTTTAATTTAGCAAAGTCTGGTCACAAAGAAAATTAGACCAAACCATCTAATTTCTTTTCTTAACTTATAGTTTAAGTTGAGAATGCCCTTCACCAAAGTCTCCACTTGCCCAGCGTCTGTAATAGAGGAGCGAATAATGTTACTAGTGAGGTATATACTATTGCCACTGATATCCAACAGCTTTGATGTTGTACCTTCCTTGATAGGGAGAAGGGAAGAAAGATTTCTTCCATAGTATTGTAAATGGTACCTGCAACTTGATATATTGAAATGATATAAGAGCAATATACTCCCAATCTGCTAGATGTCAGATGTGTGTTCACATACCCTGAAATAGAAGGACGAATTACAAGAGACAACAGAGGTTAAGAGTGGGAAGAGTTTATTGAGAGATAGCTCCTAAAAGACAGGAGGCGACCCAGGTGGGTTGCTCTTGAGACCCTTGCTCAGGGGTGATTTATACAGCAAAACTACAATGTGAGTACAGTTGGTCGAACTATAGCCAGTGAGTAAGAATACAAATGTAACTGCTCAGCTAATGTTGATCCACTAGGGAAGTGGATAGGTAGCAAGAGTATAAGGCTGACGTCATTAACCTTGACATATCATTGACTACTAAAAGAGGAACACTTTGGCCAGGGATGGATCCAGGTGTCCTGGCCACCCACCCAGGTGTCTGGTACATATCCGGGCTGGGTGGTACTAATTACACTATGGTCTCTAGTTCTCCTTATACGTACCTCAGGAGGTACGTATCCATTGGGAGTTTATCTTGGGGCCTTGTTTTCTTCAGATGTGCCCCCAGCCGCAATTCTGATGTCTGTATTTTTCACTGGCTTCTTTGAGATCCTAGGCCCTTTTGGACCGCCTTTGAATTCCTATCTAACTTAACTATCCATAATAGAAACAGAAAGCTGCTGCTGCTTGGATGGCAAGCCAAGGGCACACGCATGAGTGAGGAGGATGGACTGGACTCCAAACCCAGTCTTACTCATCCTTCTGGCGGAAGAGGAGTTCGAGACTCTGAGTGCTGCATTTTAGTGAGTTGTTCTTCTCTGAATCTCACCTCATTGGAGACACTGGCTGGAGAGGATGCCAGAGCAGAATGAAGAATGTTGTTTCTGTCAGTGTCATTCTAGCAGATGGTGTTTCCTTGATCAAGAGCAGTTGGTTTATATCTCAAGTTCCTTTAGTCATTTCCAGAGCTAGCCTTAATGTGCCCACACAGCGCTATCAGGGGCAATGAGATAGCATCTGTCCTGTGAGCTTGCAGCCCCGCTCCCACAGTGCCTGTCCTGCTAGCTCCTGAAGCACTGTCAGTGGCTCAATATCCCGGCCTTCCCAGACCCCAGAGCTTGTTGTATCTGAGTTCCCAACATATCGATATTAACCAGATGTATTATTCAATGCTCTCTAGGGAGACAGAATCAACAGGGTGTACATATGCACAGAAAAGGATGTGTTAAAAGAATTGGCTCTTAAGATCATGGAGTCTTGGAAAATACAAAATCTTATTTTTTCCTTTCTCTCACTGGAATCATGAGCACAATTATTATGGTATAAAAATATTAGAACAATGAAATTTGTAGTTTATAGTAAAGTAACAATATTTTTAATTGTGTTTCAGTTAAAAATTAAAATCCCAGTGAAGGGAAATTTAAAAGCTAATAGTGCTCATACATTCCACTATTGTCCCTATAGGCGATGGTTCTTAATTTTGCTACTATGCAAATTACTTTCTTATAATGCTTCTTTATAATATTAATCTATAAATTCAATCCTAATCAGAATATATTGATCACAAAGAATGCCACCAATGAGAAAAAGTGGTTTTTTGTGCAGTTTTTGATCAAATTATATAGCAGCTCATCTTCCTGCAGTCACAGCACTGCCAGTTAGATCCACCACATCAATCGCATTCTTTCTGTCCTAGTTTCTCACTTGTACAATCCAAATGATGTTACCATTTGTCATAGAATTATAAGACAATGCAAAGCACACACAAATGCTGTAAAAATCCCACTTTCATTATATCTATCCCTTCTTTATCAATAACATTTCAATGCCTCTTCAACATTTCTGATTGTTTATTTTACATTTGTCTCTTTTTGTGGTCTCCGTGAAGTTAGCATGTTAAAGCACAGCTACTTGTATTGTATTCATTTGTCTGAGTTTGATTTCTTCCCTTAGGCCCAGTAAAACAGTATATGCAAATCTCCACAGAAGGAAAGGGTGAATCAATGAGGAAAAAAAAAATGAATGAATTACACATTAAAGACACTTTTTTCCAATTTTCTATACTGTGGAGAATTGTATTGATGATTCCTCAAGAGATAAAATACCTGAGATTTTCTTAAAAATGGGTGATTTATGCCCCCTAACTCAAACATCAGATGCTTAACTCATAAGTGGACAGTCACAAAAATAGAGGAGAAAACTTCTGTTTCTCCTCAACAAAACCCTTTGTTGCTCATGTACCACACTTCATTTGGAAAAGAGAAAAACATTTAAATAGTGATATTGTACACGACCCGATGCTCATGACTATCTGTACGCACTAACTGCAAATATTCAACACTCAAACTCCCAATCTGAAAAAAAGGAGGGGGTGCTGAATTTTATCTTAGAATCCTTGTAAAATAGAAAATCCGCACCAGGTAACATTTTAGATTTTCCAAGAATTCGTAGGTGCTCTTCTTTCTTTCCTGAAAGCATATTTTATATTCTTTGTCTGTACTTTGTATATGGCTCACTCAACACTTTTTCTGCAAGCCAGCCAGCTGGTCTGTTTCATTTTATTGCTGGGAAATTTATTTCTTGAAGTTATTAGGGTCATTTAAAATGAGCTTCAGAAAAGGGATATCATGCACAAAGGTCTCCTATTTGTTGTGAAAATATAAAGCAAGCAGCCCTATGATATAAAATTTGTGTAACTTCATTGGTATCATTCATCCCTTTCTCCCTTTTCCACTATTCAAGCATTGCTTGCTAGACGAAATATGCAAATCCTAAACTTTAGTGTCAGCGGCTAAAACTGCTCTTGCTATTTTTGACCAGGGTAGCCTTACACTTTCTTTATTTAAAATTGAAATGCTTTCCAGCTGCAAGACCTGAATTATGAATCCACGTAGGCCTGCCGTACGTGAAATCTTGTGTCCAGCATTTAACTGTCAGTTGAAACTGACAGAGGGCTAGGAGATAACCCTAATTACATCAAGTTATAATATTCCATTTTACATGTCAAATCTGTAAAGCCTCTTTATAAAAAAGAAAAGGAAGGACAAACATTTACCTTTCTTAAAGAAAATCATGTTAAAATCCTGCTAATTTTTTTCTTTTTTCAGAACCTGAGATTGAACTCAGGTGCTTGCGCTTTCCAGGCTAGCACTTATTCTACTGAGCTATCTCCTCACACTCCACAATTTTTCTTTTTATAAATTATTTATTTATTTGGTACAGGATCTTGCTAAAGAGCTTGGACTCATAGTAATGGTTCTATCTCAGCCTCTTCAGCGTTGGGATTATAGGAGCCTGCCACCACATCCAGCTTTGGTGGCTGGCACGGCAGTGTGGCATGTGTTATCAGGGATCAAACCAGGGTCCTTACATTTTCCAGGAAGACACACTTGGACCAGTGCATTGTCTCCCTAGGCCCTGTTATAATTTTTCTAATATGAGATTTTTATCTACATTTTGTGGTATTTGGTAAACTAGCAATTTGATAACTTAAAGTTTATACTCACAGGGCCCAAAGTGAATTTTTAGTATGTTAACTTTAGTAGTATTTAGCTACTCTCTGCCATAAACATACTAGTCTAAAATTTTCTCCATTCTCATTTTTTTTTTTTTTTTTGTCTTTTTGAGACAGGGTCTCACTGTGCAGTTCAGGCTGGCCTTAAGCTGAACTTTGTAGCTCAGGCTGATCTCGAACTCACAGCAATCCCCCTGCCTCAGCCTCCTGAGTGCTAGGATTACAGGCATGTGCCACCACACCCGGCTTCCATTCTCATTTTACTACAACTCTCTTGATAATGATAAAATTATACATCTCCCTTGGAAGATATTTCCATTCATTGTCAGTTTGTCCTGATATTTGCTCAGGTTTTGAGTTACAAGTGATAATAGCTTTTCTTCCTTTTAAATTTCTCTAATTCAAAATATCTATTTTTTGTGGTATCAGGAATTGAACTCAGGACCCTGCACTTGCCAGACAAGTGCTTACTCTACTGAGCTATCTCCTCAGACCTCAAAATATCTTTATATAAGAAAAATTCTAATTAAATTTCAAGAGTCCTACTATCATGTATACTTGAATATATAATACTCTAAAATTTCACATATCAAATAACCTTATAAAATCCCCTCTTGAAAATGGATAGAATTAATAAAATGAATACATCTATACATTATTTCTCATAAATTCCTTTGGCAAATATTTGCCTATGGAAAAGATTGTATATGTTCACTATAAGGAATGTATAAGAATTCTCTCAGCAAGTTTAATGATATAGTACTTACCTGAAAATATCCCAAAGACAGAAGATGGGTCCAGTGAAATGCCGCAGTGGATTAAAGTGGCTGCAAGCAGGTGCGGGGGATGGGGTTTGATCATCAGGCCTTCCAGGGTGCATTGAGAAAGCAATTGAGATGGGGAATGGTGGCACATGCCTATAATTCCAGAACTTGAGAGGCTGTGAACAGGAGAATCACTATGAGTCTGCTCTAGTAGGGAAACTCTGAATACCCTATAGACCCTTCCCTAAAAATACAGAAAAAAAAAGACAAGATGAAATATATATTCATATGTTGCATAAAATATTTTAAAAGTTAAATATGCTTTAGAAATATAGTGAATTACACAAAATATTAAGGCAGGAATATAGGCATTAAAATATGCATATTGAGAAAATATATTATATGAAGTTAAAAAACAGACAAAAAGAAGCCATGGATATTTGAAGTCTGAAAAATTGTTACTTTTGTAGCAAATGTTACTTGAGTATTCTCCATCTTGGCCCAGATAGTAAATTATATCTTATTTGCTAATTTATTTTTTTTACAATTGTACAATTACTATTTTGTCACTTCATTTATATGTTACAATTTAAAATGCTTATTAATAACTTGATTATATTTGCAAACTAAACTTGGAAAGGACCTGAAAAATCTCAATATTTTAAGACAATTTTTGAGAGAGGAGAAACTCAGCAACTATTTGCCCACTTAAAAAATTCCCTTTCATTTTATTATTAGGTATTTAACTTTTCCCTATTGATGTTCCCATGTTTTAAATAACAATGAAGTGGTACTTTATCAATGAATAATTTGACATTATTACCCCAAATAAGCAGCTACTGTGGAGAGATTTGATCACATAAGTCAATTTTGCTTGAACTTCCATCTTACTCATTTAATTCATTTGTTTTTATCTCAACTTTCAGTTGCCATTTTCATACCAAAGTTACCAGATGCTTCATAAAGTTCATGCTAGATTTCCTGGTTAATGCTTGAAAAGTTTCATAGACTTTTTAAAAAAATTGGTACATGCTTGCAGTGCGTAGGGGTGACAGTCCTTGCGTGCGATAGCGTGTGTCCGTGACGCTTCTGAGCATTTCGTTTCCACCGCCTCCTTCCTCCAGCCTCTTGATCCCTTCCCACTTGAGAAACATCCGTCTCTCATCATCCATTATCTTTTGTTTTGCTCCGTATTTGTAACTTGGGCTTCTCATACAAGACCACCCATGAGCTATTTACCCTTGTGTGTCTGACACATAATATTTCACTTAACATATAGTGTCAGTGTGTATCCATTTTCCCCCAAATCACACAAGCTTATCTTTCTTTAAAGCAGAGTGCTAGTTCATAATTAGCTTTGAACAAAACTCTGAATGACACCCGTGGCTTATTTTTTTAGGCATCTTACATATGTGTTAAGAAGTAGCAGTGAGCTGTTTAGAAGAACTAGGTTCCTTGTTAGACAACCTTTATCGTAAAGTTATGATATAATATAATGAATATTAAAGATAGATGAGTTCATTGGACAGCAGCTCCCTCTGGAGTACACAAAGCCTTCCATTACTTCTGGTATTTGAGATGTTTGAGGAACATGACATTCTCTAACTGAGGTCAGGCCGGGGAGATGGCTCAGTGGAATAAACGCTTCCCTGGCAAGTGCAAGGGCCTGAGTTCAATCCCCAGTTCCACAAAAAAAAAAAAAAAAAAAAAAAAAAAAACCCTAAGTGAGGTCACCCCGTGCACTGCTGAGATGCGTCCAACACTGTATGTATATCCGGGCTTCTTCTCTGAAAGGCTTCATGAAATGAATTTACATTGTTTATTTTTCTCATTGCTTTTCTTTTCCCTCTTTTGAATGGAAGTAGTCTGGCATAAAATATTGTCAGGTAAATAGAACAAAGACTTAGAAAAATCCCTGCATTAGGCTACCTCAGTCCCATCTAGAGAGACCAAGTTAAGAGTCACTGGAGATCAAGACTAGACGAACAAAATTTTGACTTTGCAAAACTGTTTCCTGTAGGATTTTCCAGGTGTTTCTCAAGAATAGAACCTATTTCTGTGGCATCCTATACCCATATCCATACATCTCAATAAGAAATAAATTTGTTCATGGAGTGTCTATAGAAATAAAATTCATGTGTATATCATATTGCAGCTTAATGTCTTTCTCCTCATGTTTATTGCAATACTTAATCATAATAATTATAGTTGTAATAATTTCCTCATGTGTATTGAAAATGAGGAAATGAAGAATAGCAAAGTGGTTAGGTGCCTGGATATTTTATGTTTAATAATGGTTTTGGTACCTACAAGCTGTGTTCCCTTAATCTGTATTCTTTTTATTTTTATTTTTTTATTTTTTTTTATTTTTTTTTGAGCATTCCTTTTTTTTTTTTTCCATTTATTTTTATTTTATTGAAATACAAATGTCAATCAGACAGTTTCAAAACACCATAACCATACAGAGTCGATGAAATAATACATTGCAAACTGTTTTCATAATGTTTTGGTATTGTACAAGGTGCATACATGATATTATATTTACAGGTATTTATGTAGCTGAATTACATCAAAGATTCAATA
>PVKA01022740.1:0-30391 GCA_004027165.1 Ctenomys sociabilis | reverse complement strand
GAGGTAAACTAAATAATAGATAAATGTATCTTTAGCCGGGCATGGTGGCGCATGTCTGTAATCCCAGCACTCGAGACGCTGAGGCAGGAGGATTGTTGTGAGTTCGAGACCATCCTGAGCTACAAAGTGAGCTTAAGGCCAGCCTGAACTGCATAGTGAGACCCTGTCTCAAAAAAAAAAAAAAAAAAAAAGACAAAAACAAAAAACAAACAAACAAACAAACAAAAAAATACTGGAAAAGAAAGAGAGCTTCTGTCCTGTTAAATTCTCTTCCTCTTTTCGGCAGGGAGTGCTCACGTGAGTCTGCATGCGCCTTAGGGGAGCTCCTCCAGGCTCCGCGGTGTGTGTTTCAGCGCACTGTGCAAGAAACGCGGTCAGAGGGTGCTGGGATGGGAAAGGGCACACGTCTGAGTGCGGAGCCCACAGCAGCCAGCGGTTCAGGGGACCAGCGAGAGAGCCACCTTCGAAGCCTCAGGATTCCTTGGCTTCTCTCCTTTCCCAGCACAGGACTGGGGAAAGACCTCCTTAAAACATTCATTGATTGATTGATTTGATTTATTGATTAATTGATTGATTGCACACGGTCTCCCTACATAGTTCGGGTTATCCTTGAGCTCACTGTGTAGCCCACACTGTCCTCAATCCTCCTGCCTCACCTCCCGAGTGCTGGGATTACAGGAGTGCGCCACCGCACCCTGGCACTCTCATTTTAAATTTTTATTTATTTTGAGGCAGGTTTCCATTCTACCGCTGAGTTGCCCAGGTTGAGCTCAAATTTGGGATTGTCCTGCTTCAGTCTCGGCGTGCTGGGATTTTAAGCCGCGGACACTGCCTGCAGTTTGCGCAGCTCCTGGTCTCCTCATAGACTTCAGATTTGAGGACTACCATTCCCAGGATGCCTCGCTCCTCTACAACGGGAACAAAGAGTCTTTTAAATGGGCGGGGATGGGAGGCTTGCGAGCCGAGACGTAGTCCAGCCAATGGGTGGACCCGGACAAATCAAAACCTGCGCTGATTGCACGGAGGGTATTGGAATCTTTGGCGCCTTTGTTTTAGTGGTGGATGCGTGATGGATAGATACAGTAACCAATCAAAAGGTAGTAAGGCGGATCCGGAGAGTGTGGGCGGAGAAGGTAGTTGACTGGCATGTTATTCATCCAATAAGACGTCGAGATCGCTGGGTTGGGTGGGGCGTGGAGCGTAGAGGCGGGCGTGCGTGGCGGTTGTGTGAGATGGCGGAACCTGCGAGGAAAAGGGTTCTGAGGCCCGGAGGTGGCAGGGGTGGCCGAGGTGTTCGGGGTGGCCGCAGGGCTCGAGGTGGCCGCGGGACCCGGGGTAGCCGCGGCGGCCGGGGCGGGCGTCCTCGCCCCCAAAGGTCTCCAGACGGGTGCACTGTGGATGCGGTGCTTGTGGACTTGGTCAGCGACAGCGATGAGGATATCGTGGAAGAGGTCGCCGCGCGGGGAGCAGCGGATCCGGTGGAGGCCGAGTCTCCGGAGACCCGGGTGTCTACTACGCCCCGGGACGACAGCGACAGCGGCAGCGACGGGGCGGACGCGCAGCCCTCAGCGGCCCCGCAGACCCTGGTCAGGCGACGGCGACGGCGGCTGCAGCTAGACCCGGGGGAGGCGCCGGTGGTCCCGGTGTACTCCGGGAAGGTCCGCGGGGCCGACGGGACGCGGGTGTTAGGGGGCGGAGGGGCGCGTGGCTCCTGAAGGCCCCGAGGCGAAGGGATTGGGGGCTCGGAGCTGTAGTCTTGGGGCTCCGGGGAGGCTTGAAGGGCCGAGGTTCTTTTTTTTTTTTTTTTTTTTTTTTTTTTTTTTTTTTTTTTTTTTGTCTTTTTGAGACAGGGTCTCACTATACAGTTCAGGCTGGCCTTAAGCTCACTTTGTAGCTCAGGCTGGTCTCGAACTCACAACAATCCTCCTGCCTCAGCCTCCCGAGTGCTGGGATTATAGGCGTGCGCCGGGTTCTTGAGGCTCAGAGATGGGCAGGAAGACTGAAGCTGGGGTCTGGGACATGTTGGATTTTGAGGTTAGAGCCCCTTGCTAAGAGTGCTAGGAAGCTGGGATACGGGGACCGTGGGATCTAGGAAAAACTCGGGGGGCGCTGTGGGGGGCCAGGGAGCTGGGTGAGCCAGGGCTCCCTAGAGTAGATGGGGGAGCGTTGGCTAACATCAAAGCCTGCGTCTTCGGGGCGCCCTAGGGACAGTAGATAGGGATCCTGGGAAACCTGGGCTCGCCATGGTGTCCTCATCCTTGGCTGGGTGTCAGGGAGCATTGCCAGTTTTCAGTTTAGTAGGAGGACAACTTGGGACAGACCCCCTCCCGTTTTAATTTTTGTAGGTGGAAAGCAGTTTCCATCCCATCCCTGTTTCCTTGTCTCTCCTGAAATTCCACCCGGAAGGTGCCAAGGAAGGTGCTGAGGAAGGTACTGGAGGGTTCGGGCCGGTTTCTCAGAGAGGAGTTCTGGGCTGTTCCTGCAGTCACCCCCTTCCCCAACCGTTGCCTTTTGAGGGTCGAGCAGGATTGTTCCCACTAAGGCACAGGAGTTGGCTTGGAAGTGCTGCGCTGCCACTTTCCTCCCAGCTAGGCACAAGTCAGGGTTAATTTATAGATTTCACAGGCAACCTCCACATATTGTGATTCTGTAACTCTGTCGGGGAAGGGGAGGCATAAACTGTAACATCTCTAACTAGTTTCCTGGGAGCAGCCTGGAGCTAGCGGGATGCCTACTGGACCTTATCTGGTCTTCTGGTCTTTGTCCCTCCTCAGATACGATTTTTGCTCATTTGTTTGTTGCAAAGGGCAGTGATTAGGGTCGTTAATAAGGAAGAGGTCTGCCGGGCGTGGTGGCGCATGCTTGTAATCCCAGCACTCGGGAGGCTGAGGCAGGAGGATTGTTGTGAGTTCGAGACCAGCCTGAGCTACAAAGTGAGCTTAAAGCCAGCCTGAACTGCATAGCGAGACCCTGTCTCAAAAAGACAAAAAAAAAAA
The DNA here is from genome assembly GCA_004027165.1 of Ctenomys sociabilis. NCBI lineage: Eukaryota > Metazoa > Chordata > Mammalia > Rodentia > Ctenomyidae > Ctenomys > Ctenomys sociabilis. The sequence continues at coordinate 27,395 of PVKA01022740.1, read as the reverse complement.
AAAAAAAAAAAAAAAAATAAGGAAGAGGTCTAGTTGGCAAATGCAGACTTTGGATCCAGATTTTCGTACCTTTAAGGAACCGAGACAAATTGATTAGGAGCAGGCCTGCTCTATCCCTTAATAGCCATGTGACCTTGGTCCAGTTGCTTAACTTCTTAATGCTTCAGTTTCCTCATTAGGAAAATGGTGACAGTGGACCAAAGTCAAAGGCTCTGGATGAGAATTATTTAAAGGGAATACGTCCCTGTGTGTTGTTTAGGACAACAGTATATGAAAGAGAGAAGTACCATTTTGAAAGGTACCTCTGTTCTTGTTAGTCAAAATGTGGGCCAAGCAGTTTAGAAGTGCAACATTTTATGCCTGTGGCAGCTGCTATATTTAGCCAGGACAGAATTTCTCAATCTCAGCATTATTGACATTTTGGGCTGGAAATTTTTGTTGGAGGTAGGGGACTCAATCCTGTGCAGTAATGCACCCCAACCCCTCCGTCTCTGAGTAGTGACAACCAAAATTGTCTCCATATAGTGTTACTAATTGTCTCTGGATAGTATTGCTTTCTATACAGTGTTACTGTATATTCCTCAAGAGGCAAAATTGCCCCTTATTGAGAACTATTGATCTAAAGTTGATTATCATGATTTCATTTGCATAATATATATATATATGTGTGTGTGTGTGTGTGTGTGTGTGTATGTGTGTGTGTGTGTATTTATTTATTTATCTTTATTTTTGTAGTTCTGGGGTTGGAGCCCAGGTCCTTGTGTCTGCTAGGCAAGTGTTTTACTACTGAGCTACAGTTGTAGCCCAACTGTCTTTATTTTTATACTTCACAGTCTTTTTTTTTTGCAGGTGAATGGTGCATGGCATTGAGCCTAGAGCCCTACACATGCTGAGCATATACCCTACCATGGAAATACCGCAGGCTTATGATGTGCTTTTTATTGAAACCAAGCAAACAGGAAAAAAGATTATGTTCTAGAATGTTTTTTATTAGAAATTGAAATTAAAATGAATGATATGAAAAAATATTAAGCTAATAATGATTATGGCCCTGAACAGTTTTCTAATATTCTTGAGTAGTCCTGTTATGTTTGGGGGTCAGCAGTCTCCTTTGATCTTACCCTTGTTGTTCTCAAAAATGTTTTTTCTGTGATGTTGGGGATTAAACCCAGGGCCTTGCTGGAGCTATACCCCCCCGACTTGTTCCTCTTCGGCCCCCCCCTTGCTGGGCTAACCCTTTGCACTTTTCCTGCTCTTCCCCCAGAAGCAGATGTGGCAGATTCCAGCAGTCCACACCCTAAGGATCTCCCTTTTCCAAGCTCTCCCTGGAAGCTAAGGAGTAAGGATGAGAAAGAAGAGAAGGAAAAGATGTTGCTGTGAGTAAGGCTGGGGTATCTTGTCCCAGGGAACAGGAAGGGAATTGGAGAGGTAAGCTGAGGCAGTCAGGATGCTCAGAGAGCTTCTGGAAGATTACGGAGAGGTGTGGAAGGAGTCTGGAGGCCCATGTGAACTGTTCCATGGAAATGGAGTCTTAAGTGGGGCCGAGCATGGATGAAAGGCCGGGTGGACACTCAGCCAGCTGGCTTTTCCCGCCTTCTCAGTGCATGCTTCTGTGTCTATGTCTGTAAAATGGAGGCAAGGGTGGTAACTGTTAGAGCTGTCGAGTAGATGAAGAACATTAAGTGCCTGATGTCTGCTGAATGCTACTGGACCTTTATCTGGAAAGTGACATTTTAAAATGGGCATTTTCCTCCCTCCTATTTGGGTTTTGTAAATACAAAAATGATGTCTCAGTTTTTCCCTGGCCCTGACCTACCTTTGTCTTCCAGTAAAATGGATGCTACTGGGAAGGTGCTTCTTCATTTTCTAGTTCCCTCTCTGGTTTTGAGGGGCCCACAGTCCCATGAAACCTACAGGCTTAGGTTTCTCTTTAGCCACCATCCTGTCCCTTTCTCCTCTCTATAGGGTTCCAGACATCTCTCCTTTGCCCTCACCTCCAAGAAGCAAAAATAAGAAGCATACTCAGGCACTCCGGAAGTTAAGGTGTCAGACTGGGGCACCTCCTTGGGGGTGGGGAGAGGCTGTTTGGTGGGTGGTTTGATAGGCAGCCAGGCCCAGCTGACCCAGCATCTCTTCTCCCAGGGAAGTGAACAGACGCCTCCAAGATCTCCAGTCCTGCCTGAGCCCTAAGCGCCCCCAGGGCCCAGACTCCTGGAGCCAAGATGATGAGGTGATCCTCATAGAGGGGCCCATCCTCCCAGAGAACACCCGGCTCTTCCCGCTCAAAGTCCGCTGCCGGGCTGATGTAGTCCGTTTGCCTATCAGAATGGTAAGTACTTGATGCCATGTAGGAGAAGGAGCTAGGAGCTGCCTTTGCATGAGGGGCCGTCAGGAAGGCTACATCTTCCTTTCTCATTCTGCTCTCTCGAGCTGCCTACCACTCTTTCATCCCTCCATGCCTTATGCTTCTTGTCACCTCTGTCTTTTTCCCTTAATGTCCCTTTTTTGTCAAACTTTCTGCTCATCTTTCAAGGCTTCACTCAAACATGTGTCTTCTAGGAAGCATTTCTTGGGAGAGCCACTGTAGGTCTGTGCTTCCCTCTTGGGGTTGTCCTCATCTTGCTGGACACAGTAGATGTCCCTCAGTCATCCTGAGTTCCCCAGCTTCCTGGCAGAGGCTGAGATTATATAGGAATGGTTCCAGTTGAACAGCAAGGGTGCTAACAGAAGTCAGTGCTAACCATGCATGGGTCAAGCAGCTAAGCTGGGGGCTGTGGCCTGGGCACCCCTGGCCTTGTCAGCAGTGGTCTTCTGTGCGCTCTGTGGGTGCATAGACGTGGGCTGTAGATGGACACGGCTCAGGCAGCATACTTGCCTAGCAGGTGAGAGGCTCTGAGTTCCATCCCAGCACTGCCAAACAAAAAAAACTTGGCACATGACAACCTTTGTAATGGATATTTAGACAGAGGCTCAAGTTTTTGACTTCTCTTAAAAAGGGAAAGATGCAGTCAGACTCATTCACACAGGGTAGATGTCACCTAAAGTATGTAAGAGCTGGTTCTTAGGATGTCCATGTGATTGATTCATTTGTAGTAATCTCACCATTCCTTTATTTTCTCTTAAACCATGGCTGCCTTTCTTTTGTGCTATTCACCTGAACTCCTTACTGGCATGACCTTATTTACACTTACCAGGTAGATATGGTGACACTCCAGCTGAGGAGTCAAGGCTAGATTCTTGTGTTTGGGGTAGTGTTGGTGTAAGTGTGGGCTGGAGAACTTCCAGGCAGGAACGCTACCTTTGCTTCTTTTTTTTTGTCTTTTTGAGACAGGGTCTCACTATGCAGTTCAGACTGGCCTTAAGCTCACTCTGTAGCTCAGGCTGGTCTTGAACTCACAACAATCCTCCTGCCTCAGCCTCCCGAGTGCTGGGATTACAGGCCTGCGCCACCACGCCCGGCTTACCTTTGCTTCTTATCCCCTTCAGTCGGAGCCACTTCAGAGTGTTGTGGACCACATGGCCTCTCGTCTTGGGGTGGCCCCAAGAAGGATCCTCTTGCTCTTTGGAGAAACAGAGCTGTCCCCAACTGCTACCCCCAGGACCCTGAAGCTTGGAGTGGCTGACATCATTGGTGAGTGGAAGACAAGGTAGCTGGGCCTTGAGCCTTGGCTGTAGGAGGGGAGCCAGGGTGGTCCAGGTGGGCCCTGTTTGAAGCCCCCACTTAGGCCTGGCTTCCTGATCCCTGTCTCCTACAGACTGTGTGGTGTTGGCAAACTCCCCAGAGGTTGCAGAGGTGTCCCAGCAGCTCCGGATCCGGGTACAAGGGAAAGAGAAACACCAGATGCTGGAGATCTCGTTGTCTCAAGTGAGTGGGAGAAGGAGCTGTGCGTGTTCCCCTGTCTTTCCTCTGCTGTCTCTCTTGTCAGTTTACAGGTGGCTGATTCCTCCTAGTCTTCACTCAGTGGAAACACTGCTCTACACGTTTCCTTTTTTTGCAGTTTTGTTGTTGTTGCCTTTTTAGACTGAGTTTTGCTATGCAGTTCAGGCTGGCCTCAAACTCAGTGATCCTCCTGCCTCACCTCAGAGTGCTGGGCCACCACGCCTGGCCCCATGTTCTTGAATGCCTAGCCAATGTAGACAGTGGAGGAAGCCCATCATTCAGTGTCCCTTCTTCTCCTGCTGGGACCTCTGCTCTAGTCTGTAACAGGCATATGTGGGAAAGCTCTGTTGTGATGTTCTCATAAGAAATTGGAAATGGATTCTGGCATGCATGTGGGAGGCTGCAGGAAGAGGATTACAAGTTTGAAGCCTGCCTGGATGATATGATGAGGTTTAAAGCCACCCTGCAGTACATAGGAACACCCTGTGGCAAGGAAAGGGGAAAAAAGAAAACCAAGGTCTAGAAAAGTAGAATAATTGACTATATTCATTTCTTATGGAGTATAGCAAAATACAGCAGGAGAGTCCTTCTTTACTTGAAGTTTGCATTCAGAGGTTTCAGGTACCCATGGAATAGAAAATAATAAGTGGAAAGTTCCAGAAATAAATAGTTCAGAAGTTTTGCATTGTGTTTTAAACCTGAGTAGTGTAACAGTCTTGTACTGTCCTCCTGCCCCCACTCTGCCCCACTCAAGTGTGGATCATAGCCTTGTCCAGGCTCCACACTGCATAATATCTGATGGTCCGTTGGTCATATGGTGGCTGTCTGGTTGGCAGACTGTTACAATACTTCAGAGCTGTGTTTAACCCTTATTTTACTTAACAGCCCTGCATAAGCCTAACAATGCTGTCAATTTGAATAAGACAAAGAGAAGGTGTAAAGTCTACGTTCCCTTCTTTTCCATCCCTTCTTTTCCTTCTTTAATGAGGAAGGGTCCCACTTTATATTTCAGGGTGGCTTTGAACTTAACTTTGTAGACCAGGCAGGCTGTGCATTTAAGGTGATCCTTTTGCCTCAGCCTTCTGATTGCTGGGATTACAGGTGTGTACCACCACACTCAGCTAAAGTGCTTCCTTTACATGAAAATTCTTAAGGAAATCACATGCTAAGGTTGCTAAAATCCACTGTATAGTAAGATTTTTTTTTTTTTTTTGGTCTGAGATACGAGTTTCATTTTTGATACCAAAGAAAACCAAACAAACAATAAAACTATTCTCAGAGCCAGTCAAACAGCTCAGTGGATTAAAGTACTTGCAAGCAGGCACAGGGGCAAGGGGTTTGATCCCTGGGCCGGCCCCACCCCCGGGCATACTGAGAGGGCAATTGAGACTCGGTGTGGTGGCATGTGCCTGTAATCCCAGCTCTTGAGAGGTTGTAAACAGGCAAATCACTAGACTCTGATTTAGTAGTGAGACCCTGAACACCCTGTAGACCTTTCCCTAAAATACAAACGAATGAACAACAACAAAATCTATTCTATTCCAGTTCTGGAGGCTGGGAATCTGATAACAAAGGTGTTAGAACCCTGGAACCTCAGAGGCTCTAGGTAGAATCATGTGCATCTTTCTAGCTTCTGGGTGGCCAGAGTTCCTTAGCTTGCAGTTGTGTCACTGTGTATCTTTCTTTTTTTTGCAGAACCAGGGATTGAACTCGAACCCTTGCACTTGCCAAGCAAGTGCTTATTCAGCTGAGCTATCTCCCTGGCCCCACTCTGTCTTTCATTTTAGGACACAAGTCATATTGGATTAGCAGCCACTAATCCGAGTATGGTCTCATGTTAACTTGATTACATTTTCAAGGCCCTGAATGCAAATAAGGTCACATTCATGTTTGCAAGGGTTAGCAGTGTCTTTTCTGGGAGACACAGCTCAGCCCATAATACTTTTCTAAGGTAATGCATCAAGTAAGCGGGAGAAGGACCGGTAGATAGCTCAGCAGACTAAAGCACCTGCTTAGGCAGGGCACAGTAGTCAGGGTTTGATCCCAGGTGTGCCATGCCAGCCCCACCTCAGAACACAGTTGACATGGTAAATAAGACTGGGCATGGTGACATGCCTATAATCTCAGCACTTGCGAGGCTGAAAACAAGAGAATCACTATGAGTCCGATCTGTGTAGTGAGGCCCTGTAGAACCTGTAGACCCTGTATTAAATACATTTAAGGAAATAAAATAAGTGGAAGAGTCTGGTCTATAGCTTGGATCATTCACATTCTAGAATCAGGGCTCTCTTATGATTAATGATAAATCGCCCCAGTTCCCAGAGAGGAACCTGACTGAGCTGGCCTCCGCATCCACTGGCCTTCCCTCTAGGAGGTTCTGTTGTCCCTGATTGGCCCTCTGTCCGGTCTCAAGGTGTTTGTCCGTCCCTATTCAGATGTCCCTCCACCTTGTTTTCATGTTTTTGCATCTATTTGTTCTTCTCCCAGGATTCTCCTCTCAAGACTCTCATGTCACACTATGCGGAGGCCATGGGGCTCTCTGGACACAAGCTCTCCTTCTTCTTTGATGGGATGAAGCTTTCAGGCAAGGAGTTACCAGCTGATCTGGGCATGGAATCTGGGGACCTCATTGAGGTCTGGGCCTGAAACCCCACTCCCTGTTTGGAAACCAAACCAAGACTTAGAACCCCTCCATTTTGGCCCTGTAAAGACTGGCAGAATGTGGCGCTGCGGATACAGTTCAGCAGTGCAGCACCTGCCTGGCAATGTAAGGTCCTGAGTTTGATTTGTGGTATGAAAAATGAAACAAAAAGCAAACACAGAAAGACTTAATAGAGGGTGAGGTGGAATTTATTTTTAAGCACAATCAAAAGCGCAGGGTGACCTTGGGCCCCATCTCCTGTTTATCCTAGCCTCAAGCCATGAACCAGTAGGTTGGTTGCATGGTGGTTGTCGCTGCCCTGCATGGCCTGTGGTACCATGCATGTCCTGCTGACTTTGCAGCCAACCTGTGCCCTGAACTTCCGTTACTGCCCTTTGCTTCACTGAAACGACTGTTCTATGAAACTTTGCTCATATTTAAAGAGTTGAAATAAACAAGGGTTGGATGTAGCTTCCAGGCCTGGGAGGTACACCACACTGAGAACCAGCAGTGGCCTTATTCTCGCCTGGCTGGGTTTACGGGAAGCACGTGTGATGGCAGGTGCTTTAGCATGCAGGGGAGTAAGGGAGCATGTGTGTGTGAGCGCAGTAGATGGGATGTACTTGGGAAGGGTAGTGGAGCCTCAGTCCTGAGCCCCTCGCCCCCAGGACCTTGATAGTTGTTGCCCTTTCTGGCACACATATTTAAGCTGCTTTGTGTTGGGTCTTGGGCAGGTAGTCCCATGCAAAAAATTAATTCTCTGGTTTTGACTTTTTCCTTTCCTTATGTCATCCTCTCCCATCAGCGTCCCGTCTTGTGTACTTATTACACATTTGAATATGAATGTCTTTAAGAGGTAGCGTGTTTTATGGGTGAATGGTGTTGTGCAATAGATAGAATTCTGTTTTCACCCACCTAATGTGAAGCTCCAGCCCTGCTGCTTGTTGTGGGCCTGTTGTTACTCCGAGCTGCTTTGTGGTACTCATGGGCATCAACTGCGTTTTACTCACCCGATGTCTTAAGTGGTTGACACCTGTGTGCCTCCGACACCTTGGCACCGGTTACAAGGCCACGATAAACATCCTTTCTGGGGCCCCTTCTGTGCTGCATGAACAGTGTTGTGGCCTGCAGACCCAGGAAAAGTATGGGTCACACAGGCCAATTTCTGTAGCTTCCCAGATTTCCTCAGAATGAGGACTGACTGTCCCACTTGAAGTTTTCTTTTCCCTTCATTCTTAGCAGCACTTAATATTTCTCAACTATCTGATTTTGGTTAATCTGATGGGTATAAAGTGACACTGTGAGCTGGGCGTGGTGTTGCATGCCTGTGATCACAGCATGTGGGAGGCTGAAGCAGGAGGATCGTTTCAAGTTCAAGACCAGCCTGGGCCACACAGTGAGCTTAAAGCCAGCCTGAACTGCATAGCTAGACCCTGTTTCAAAAAGACAAAAAAAAAAAAAAAAAAAAAAAAAAAGTGATGGTGTTTTAGTGTGCATTCGTTTGATCACCATTGATTTAGGTACATTTTTAAATAGCTGAGTAGGGTGGAGCACACCTGGAATCCCAGCCCTGCCGAGACCAAGGCAAGATTATACATTCTTACAAGTTAGCCAGTCTCTTAGTATAAAAAATAAAAAAAAGCTGAGGGTGTACCTCAATGCTAAGGCCCTAGGTTCAATTCCCAGTGCTACCAAAGCAAACAAGAATTTTAAAAATATATCCTATCTACTTTTTGGATTTTTCTTTCCGTGACCCACTGATTTTCTCCCGGAGCTTCCTTTCAGTGTATTTCTTTGTTCTGAGGAGTTGCTCATGTATTCGGGACTTGCAGGAGACTCCTAGATAGCACTTTGTGTATGTGGGAGTATCTTTCACTGAACAGTTTTGATTTTAATATAAACAAATTAACTATTTTGTTACAGAGTTTGTACTTTCACTGCCTTATTTAAAGCTCGGTTCCTTTCCTCCTATTCAGCCATGAGATAAGGCTACAGTCCTGTTGGGACCCCTCCGAGTGGAGGAACAGCAGCTGCCCTGCATGCAAAGTGCTTGGTTTTCACTGGTCAGGACCTGGCTGTCCTGACTGCCAGATAACAACTTTTATGTGGTTTAAAATGTACCTTTGTATGTGAGGCAGTTTATTTGTTTGTTTGAACTAACAAGCCAGTTTTTTTTTTTTTAACAAGCCAGTTTTATCTACTAAATGCCATTAATCATCTACCAGTAGTGGTATAATTTTAGTGAAAGTATGTCAACCTCATAAAAACATTTGATTGGGATGTGTCATCCCTTTGAATTTTATATTTTGAATTTTATAATATTTAAATAGTTCATGATGTCATAGCTGTTCATGTTTTCCTATCTTTTATGCCCACTAAAAAGTTTGTATATATTAAGATTATGTATTCAATTTCAGCAGAATAAATGGCAATACATACAACCTATGTATACTTCAGAATTTCTGTCTGTGTGGCGTGACATTTATTAAAATATTATGACAAAGACCATTAGTTATTTCCCTATATCTGATTTTGCTCCTTCTCAGGTACTGAGCTCATGGCTTTGAGCACAGAGCAGAGGCACTCAGTTTAAAGACAGTGTAGGGGCTGGGGAGGTGGCTCAGTGGAAAAAGTGCTTCCCTGGCAAGTGCAAGGGCCTGAGTTCAATCCCTGGTTCCGCCAAAAAAAAATAATAATAAAAATAAAGGCAGTGTAGTTGGCCTCCATGTCGATGTAGTTGTAACCCTAGGTTCAGCCAATCATGGTTGAAACTGTTGGGGAAAGAGATGTGTGTCTGTACTGAACATGGGCAGGCCTTTTTGCCTGTTGCTATTCCCTGACAATACAGTGTAACTATTGACAGCACGTACACCTTAGGAGTATCAAATGGAGTCTAAGTAGAGGCCAGTTCTGGCTCTTGGTGATAGAGGAGTGTTACTTGTAGGTAGCTCCACAGGGCAGCACTTGCCTGTGTTATTCCTCAGGCCCTTATGCTTGCGAGGGAAGCACTTATTCTCCTGAGCCATCTCCCTGGACCCCTGGCACATGCCTGTGTGCCCTCTCCTCCCTTGCCTTCTGCCTGCTGACTCATATGGAACAGCTGTCCTGACACTGGGGACCTCCAGAACTGGGACTTCATGGTGGGACAATGAGAGGAGCCTGACTGCCTCCCTGTAGCACCTTCCCAGGGCTCACACCATCAGCCTCTGGACTTTTTGTGGATGAGGAGCTTTGTTGTGCTTAAATAACTTTTTTTTTTTTTTTTTTTTTTTTTTGGCGGAACTAGGGATTGAATTCAGGCCCTTGTGCTTGCCAGGCAAGTACTTATTCTACTGAGCCATCTCACTGGCTCCTTGCTTAAATAACTTATTGTATGATTTGTGTGTCCTAAAACCAAGCCCAGGGGAGATGGTTCAGTAGAATAAGTGCTTCCAAGGCAAGTGCAAGGGTCTGAGTTCAATTCCGGATTCTGGCAAAAAAACAAAAACAAAAATCATGCCCAGGGCCAGGGAGATAGTTTAGTAGAATAAGCACTGGCAAGCAGAGGGTCCTGAGTTCAATCCCTGGTACTGCAAAAAACCAAACCAAGCCAAACAACAACAAAAAAAAACCACCCAGTTTTAACTCCAAAATGTGGAAAAACCATTTGTGGTCATGCACACCTATATCCCCAGCACTTGGTACTAGTGAGTTTTCCTTAGATTTTTATGTCCAGGAATAGAATCACCAGTCATTAGTAGAATGCACATCTTCCAGGCTTCTCGCTGTCCTTTTCCTTCTATTTTGCAGTACTGGAGATTCAACTCAAGAGGTTTCACACTGAGCTACACCCCCAGCTCTTTAAAAAAGGTTTTTTTTTTTTTAAGTTTTTTATTTTTTGGTCTTTTTGAGACAGGGTCTCCCTATGCAGCTCAGGTTGGCCTTGAGCTCACGTTGTAGTCCAGGCTGGTCTCAAACTCGTAACGATCCTCCTGCCTCCGCCTCCCAGAATGGTGTGATTGATTACAGGTGTGCATCCCTGGACCCCTCTCCAGCTTCGGAGTGCTGGAAGATGGGTAGCCCAGGTGGTCAGACGATTAGCAATCCCTTGGTATTGATGGTTCCTCTTGCCTTCTCAGTGCATCATCTGGGAAGCACATGGGAAAGGCTTCACTCTAAAAGGATCTGCATTTTTCTGTGGCAGAGAAGTGCTTTGCCCTTTGTCATGGCTCTTCATTCACTCATGTTCAGGTGCTGAAGGAGATAATCACAGAGCCAGCTGTGAGCACAGGTGAGCCTGGCACAGGACTCAGAATTTGTCTTGTTCTTTGAGACAAGGTTTTGCTATGTAGTTCATGCTGGGCTTCAACTCACAGGGGTCCTCCTGCCTGAGATGGGATGTGGTAGTGCATGCCTGTAACCCCAGTGCTGGGGAGGCTGAAAGCTGGTGAGATCCTGTACCAAATACATAAAGTTAAAAAAAATCAAAGTACATACAGAGTTTCTTGAACAGAAATCCAGCGATGGCAAGGTCACCAAACAAATCCTGTGTGTTGGTGTCTCAAGGACCTAGTAGCAGAAGGATTTGACAGCTTGACTTTAACTATCACAGGGCAAAAAAAATTTTTTTTAATCTTTAAAAAAATTATTTTTATTTAATTGGTAGAGTCTGACTATGCAGCTTGGATTCATAGTGATCCTCCTGTCTCAGTCTCCCCAGTGCTGGGATTACAGGTGTGCACCACCATGCCCAGTTTTGGTGGCCAGCACAGTTTGTGGTAATCGGGGATTGAACCCGGGTCCTTGTACTTGCCAAGCAGGCAAGTGCTTAGACCTCTGAGTTATCTCCCCAGCCCTTTCCTTTGTTTTTGAGACATGGTCTCATTATGTAGCTTAGGCTGGCCTGGATCTCACTATGAATCCTAAGATGGTCTCTAATGTATAGTGATCCCCCTGCTTCAGCCTCCAAAGTGCTGGGATTATAGGCATGCACTACCACACCTGGATACCCTCAGGGTTTTGTTTTGATTTTGAGACAGGGTCTTGCTAAATCACTAAATTGCCCTGGGTGTGTTTGCACTTTCCAGCCTCCTACCTCATTCTCTTTATTTTATTTATTTATTATTTTTTTATCCTACCTCATTCTCCATAGAACTGGGACTGCAGGTGTATGCCACCATGCCCACCAGTTTTTTTTTTTTTTCCCAGACAGGGTCTTGCATATAATTGAGGCTGGCCTTGAACTCACTAGGTAGCCCAAGCCAGCCTCAGGCTTGAGGAATTCTTTCTGCCTCAGCCTCCTGAGTGCTGAGATTATAGGACATCACTTGGTGTTCAGTGTGGTTTTAAATTGTATTTTTCCAGTGATATTGGCCATCTATATATATATATATATTTTTTTTTTTTGAGACAAGATCTCACTATGCAGCTTGGGCTGGTCTTGTTCACTTTCTGTAGCCCCCAGGTTAGCCTTGCACTTGCAGAGATCCTTCTGTCTGAATCTCCCAAGTGCTGGGATTACAGGCATGCACCACCATACTGGGGATCAAACTCGGGTCCTTTTACTTGCCAGTCAGGTGCTTATGCCCCTGAGCTATCTCTCCAGCCCTCCCGTATATATATTCTTCTAGGAAATGTCTATTCACATCTTTTGCCTATTTGAAAAATTGTTATTGGCCTGTTGAGTTTGAAGAGCTTATTCGGGTATGTCCGATTATAGGCCTTTGGCAGATACATGCTTTCCTAATTTTTTCACTCTACAAGGGCAGACATCTGCCTCTTCCCAATAAGCTCCCTGTAAGAAGGGACTTATCCGACTCCTGGGAGATGTCAGGCACTTGTTGCTGCCCAGTAACACTGTTGGGGATTAAGTGACTGCAGTCTCATAACTCAGCGGGTCTAAGCGCCTTCCTAGCAAGTGCAAGGACCGGAGTTTTATCCCTGGTACTGCATGCTGTGCTGGCCCCCAAACCTGGTGGAATCCCAGCGCTGGGGAGGCTAAGACAGGAGAGTCACTATGGGTCTCACTACGAGTCTGAGCTGAGACCTTATAAATATATTAAAGTCCCTGTGCATCAGGGGAGACTAGGTTTAAGGTTCCAAAATACTAAGTATTTCCTGTGGCAACGCCAAGGAGGGGTATTCAGACTCAGAATAGATCTAATACAGCATCTTGGGAATACGGTGATTTCTTGAGACTCTAGGATTGCTTTTACAATGTGGTTGGAAGAGGGTTTTGTGAAGCTTTGTTTGCACAGAATGGTGACAGTTTTACTTAGAGTGTGTGCTTATCTGGGGTATCTTGGAAATCGCGAGTGTGCCCTGAAGGACTCCAAGCATCCTTTGGTCAGGGATCTGGTGCCTCTGGCCCCAGTCCTACAAGTATCCTTAGGCTGAGTCCGTCAGCTTCACAAAAGGCCACCAGAGGGCGCAGGGGGTCCGGTCCCGGTAGGAAGTAGGAAAAGGGGGTTGGGACGCTTCCTGCGATGGGGAGTTAAGCATCAGAGGCGGACGCTCAGAGTTGGGGAATCTGAGGCAGCAGTTCAGCCTCCGTTCATTCGCCCTTACTCAGCCTGCCTGATACTGCCCGGACGCTGCGAGTGACCATCTCAAGTGAGAAGTGGTACTATCATCTCTAGAGACCTTTGTAAGTTCCGAAAACCCGCAAGACGCCCGCCAAGTGGCCGTTCTGAGTGAGACCCGCTTAGCCAAGGCGACTGCGTCGCGGCCCGAGAAGGAATGAGCAGCCGGGTTGCGGTGAGGCTACCCGGTTACCCAGCGACCGCCGCAGTCACGTGACACTCTACTCTGGGACGGTGCCGGTCACGTGCCCAGGGCTTGCACGCGGCGACTCTCGCCCCGGTCCGCAGTGTCACATGACTCGCTCTCTGGCAACATGGCTGCCGCAGGGGTGCAGCTCCGGCGCTGAGCAACAAAGGGCGCGCTCCTGCTCGGGGTGAGGGGGCTCGGCGCGGGAGGGGGCCCGGCCGCGCCAGGTCCTCGTCGTCATCCGGATCCCACAGTCCCCTGTGCTCGGTGTGTGTGCCGGGACTGGAGAGAAAGCCCGGCCCGACCTCTCTGGAGCCGAGCTCCGCATCAGGAGAAAGTGCTGCCTGACCGGGGAACACACCTCCCAGGTCTCGCTAGTCTACCTTCTCCAGCCCCTTTCCTTCGCAGGTCCGACCCGAGCACGGGCCGGTGCGGCCCCCCGGGACCATGGCCGGGTCCGACACCGCGCCCTTCCTCAGCCAGGCGGATGACCCAGATGATGGGCCGGTGCCCTGTACCCCGGGCTTGCCAGGGTCCTTGGGGAACCCAAAGTCCAGGGAGCCAGAGGTCCCGGATCAGGAGGGGCTGCAGCGCATCACGGGCTTGTCTCAGGGCCGCTCGGCTCTCATCGTGGCCGTACTGTGCTACATTAACCTCCTGAACTACATGGACCGCTTCACCGTGGCCGGTAGGCTCTAGGAAGGGGGGGGGGGGGCAAGTCCTGGGACCAGGTAGCTTCACGGGATCACCCTGAGTGTCCCCTTCCAGGCGTGCTTCCAGACATCGAGCACTTTTTCAGCATCGGAGACAGCAGCTCTGGCCTCATCCAGACTGGTGAGTGGAGGCCCCTTCTGGCTACTCCGCAGCACCTACTCTTTCTGCCTCACTGGGAGGTTTACTGGTCAGAGTTAGGGGACTTGACTTTGATCTGGGACTGACTAGTTCAGCTAGGACCTTGCATTTAAAGAGGGGAGCAAGGTTGTCGTCTCAGCTCTGGGGAGATTGAGCCAGGCGGGTTGAGAGCTGGAGGGCAGCCGGAGCTGCATGGCGATACCCTGCCTCGAACAGAACAGAGCAAAAAGGAAGGGACCGGGCTTTACATCGCAGTGCTTCCCCTTAATACATGTGGTCGGCACGGCACTCAGCCTCGCTCAGCCCCGTTTTCCTTGTCTGTGAGAGGGGCTGGTAGTAAGACATCTCTGAGGAGAGGTGAAGTCATGTGGTGAAGGGCCCAGGGCAGTGTCTGGCGTGCAATAGGTGCTGGCAGAGAGAGTGTTGGGACTGGGAAAGGTGAGTTACTGTACTTTGTGGCTCTGGAGAGGCAAAACCAGTGCCAAAGCCACCTTTTCCCTCCTTCATTTCTCAAATATTTCTCAGTACCTGCTGTGCCCCAGGCACTGGAGGGAGTGTTGGTAACACATTTGGTGAGATGTCATTGTTCTTTTTTTTTTTTTTTAATGTACTTGGTACAGGGTCTCACTATGCAGCTCACACTCATAGCGATCCTCCTGTCTCAACCTCCCCAGTGCTGGGAGTACAGGCATGCCCCACCACACCTGCAGTTGGTTGCTGGCTCAGTGTGCCTGGGGTGCCAGGCTGGTGGTATGTGGTGCCAGGGGATTGAACCCCAGTCCCTGAGCTTACCTAAGCAGGTGCTTAGTCTGCTGAGCTATTTCATCAGCCCTGTCCATTGTTTTTTTTGTGTGTGTGTGTATATGTGGTGCTAGATATCTAAACAGAGCCATGCTAGGCAAGCACTGTGCTTTCATGTGTTTGCTTGTTCAGTTCTGAGGTAAGGATTTACTGTTTAACTCAGGCTGGCCTGGAGCTCACTGTGTGGCCTAGGCTGACCTTGAATTCACCGCACTCCCAAGTGCAGATTACCTGCGTCACCACACCCACCAACTTAATACCTTACTTCCAAACTGCTTCCTTCCCCAAGTCTAAATCTTCCCGTTGGCTGAGGAGTGTTACTATCCCTGTTTTAGAAAGCAAGTAGGTAATGTTGTCTACATAAAGACACCCAGGCTGGGAGAAGAGTTCAAGCTTGCCCAGGGTTTCACAATGTGTTAGAAGCAAAACAGGGATTTGAAATCTAGTTTCACTGTGTGCCTTTCTCACTTGAGACTAATGAGGAACTAGCAGTATGAAGTCTCGGGATGAGAATGGGATCATAGGGCAAGGTTGCAAACCTCTGAAGTGTTGTTGCATTAGCGAAGCCACAGAACTTTCTAGATGGTTTATTCCTCTTTTCACTCCATGTGTGTTGATTGAGTACATCTTTTGTGCCAGCTGGGTGTTAAGTGAGTAAATCACAGTCATGACCAGGATAGGCAAGGGCCATGGAGGAGGAGGCTGGCAAGCCCTCAGTTCATGTGAGGTAACTTTCTGAAGGATAAATTGTCTAAAAGAAAACAGTAAGTGCCACAGACAGAGACGGGCTTTGTGGTGGCCAGGAAGGTCTTGAGTGCAGCCAGGAGCTCCGAGGAGATGTTTGAGGTTGCAGAGCTGGGGTGTGGGGGAGACTGGGGTGTAGGGATGGCATGGAGGCCTCGAGGAAGGGGAGGATCATCTTATACCTGTTGTCCCTGCAGCTTGCACCCCAGCTGGGTGGGAGTGGGGGGCTGGGGCTTGGCTGGGCTGACTCTCTGCTTCCCCCCAGTGTTCATCTCCAGTTACATGGTGTTGGCACCTGTGTTTGGCTACCTGGGTGACAGGTACAATCGGAAGTATCTCATGTGCGGGGGCATTGCCTTCTGGTCCCTGGTGACACTGGGGTCATCCTTCATCCCCAGAGAGGTGAGGCCCTGAGCTGGCTCCGCTTCTGGCCGCTCTTCCCCCTACTCCCTGGCAATCTTTGCTGCTGCTCCTTGGGGTCCTTTCAGACTGGCCCTGGAGAGCTTCTGCAGTTTCCTTGGTTGTTGCCATTTTATACCCTTTCCTTGCCTGAGGGACTCTGTCTGCCCGCTCCTGTCCCCTTCTCTTCTAGAACTTTCTGCTGTCCATCACCCCTCTTCCCCTGACTACTGACTACTCCATAACTAAATACTCACATGTCTCTGATGAGCAAAGCTTCCTCTCCCCTAATTCCCTTCCTGAAAGGCTCCTTGAGCAGTATAAAGGAGCAGCCAGGGAGCTGCTTGTACCTGCCTATTACATCTACCTGCTGCTCTGGCCTCGTCTCTGCCCCCTCTTGAGAGCTTTGAGAGCCACCAGCTGATGTCTGCCCCAGCACTTCTGCGCACCTGCCATTGCCAAAGTCAATAGCAACCTCCTGGTTGCTCAGGGCCAGTGTAAATCTTGCTGGGTCTCTCAGGAGCCCTCGGCCATGTCTTCCTGAAACCCTCTTCTGCTGCCTCTCTTTGGCTTCCCTCGTGCTTCCCTGGCTGTTGCTTCCTTGCTCCTTTGGAATCTCTGCTCTGCCCGGCTCCGTCCCCAGGCTCAGGCCCCATGTATGCTTCCCTCCATCACTGTGCCCCGTCCTTAGCCGTAGGTCTTTGTTAGATAAGTGCTCCTCCAGCCCAGTTCACTGTTCACCGCTGGGGTGTCTTGGGTGGGAAGAACAAGGTAGAAACCAAGATTTATTTTATTTTGTACCTGCAGGGGACCTTGTCCTGAGAAGGCCTCACAACAACTGTGTGAACAAGTTGTTGTTATTCCCCTTTTGCAGATGAGGAAACTGAGGCTCAGAGAGGTTAAGTAACTTTTCTCACAGTCACAGCTAGTAAGTGGTGGAGCCAGGATTCCAGCCAGGTCTGTCTGATTCTAAACCCAGGTCTCTCCTGCTGTCCCTGCTGCTTCTCTGGCACTGTCCAGAGAGGCCGCCTGGGAGGATAGCTCCTCCCCAAGTGGGGTGCCACCTCCCCCATGTCTCCTTCTCCAGCGTTTCTGGCTGCTCCTCCTGACCCGGGGCCTGGTGGGGGTTGGGGAGGCTAGTTACTCCACCATCGCGCCCACCCTCATCGCCGACCTCTTCGTGGCTGACCAGCGCAGCCGAATGCTCAGCGTGTTCTACTTTGCCATCCCGGTGGGGAGGTAAGTGGCCTGAGACCTGGTGGTGGGGGTGGAGGCCTTGTGGGGGGCGCTTGATGTCTGATTTTCTGTGCCCTCTGCACCCCTTCCCCCCCCAGTGGTCTGGGCTACATTGCAGGGTCCAAAGTGAAAGATGCTGCTGGCGACTGGCACTGGGCTCTGAGGGTAAGTCCAACACTGATGACATTGTCATCACCCCCTTTCTGGTCTCTGTCACCTCTTTATGGGGGCAGCGCCGACAGTGCCAGGCTTGCAGGAAGTCATGTCCTACGCTGAACTGCTGTTGCAGGTGACAAAAGTGCCCCGTACACTGTAGCCCCCAGAAAGGATTGTGTGGGCTTCCCAGTGGGGAGACCCGGGACGATCTTCAGCACAGCTGAGCCCACAGGGTCAGCAGGGTTTGATAGCTCTCTTCTCGCTTTCCTTTTGTCTGTGTTGGCTTCATCTTTTAAGTGTGTGAGCACCAAATCATGTATCTTTGACCCAAGTGACTCCAGCACTTGGAACCTTGAGCAATAGTCATGCCATGGCGCATAGTTAGACCATTGTGTGGGTCATAGGTCAGCCTTGAAGCCAGTCCCTGGGTTTGGGACAGTCAACAGTCCTCTTGTCAGCCTGGTCTTGAGATGCTGTTTGATCCACAAGGCTTGACAGAAACCGGGAAATGGTTTCCCAAGAGAAAACTAGGGTTCTGTTGCTAAAGAGAAGGGAAAGCTAGGCTGGCAGGAGTAGCGGCAGCCCCTCCTTCCAGATGTGCAGGCCCGGCCTTGAGGTGTGAGCAGGGCCCCACCCCCACCCCACAGGATCAGTGTGTCCTGTCTGCCTGTCCTGAAGCCAGTGTCTTCCCTAGGTGACACCAGGCCTGGGGGTGGTGGCTGTTCTGCTGCTGTTTCTGGTCGTACGGGAGCCACCCAGAGGAGCTGTGGAACGCCGCTTGGATTCACCACCCCTGAGTCCCACCTCGTGGTGGGCAGATCTCAGGGCTCTGGCAAGAAAGTGAGTCAAACCCCTTCCTGCTCCACCCAAGGCCCCTTCTTCCAGGGGGCCAGTTGAATGAGCCCAGCATTTGGCCACTGCTGACCCCTTGTGGTAGCTGCCTGAATTACCGACGCAGGGGATCAACCTCCTCAGCCTCCACACCGATTTCTGCAAAATAAGCCAGGAAGGGAAAAGAGAAGTCCCTTCTCCCTCCACGGCTCCATGGGGCCTACTTTCTTCTCTTCCAACTACCCACAGCCCTAGTTTCATCCTGTCTTCCCTTGGCTTCACTGCTGTGGCCTTTGTCACGGGCTCGCTAGCCCTCTGGGCTCCCGCCTTCCTGCTGCGCTCCCGAGTGGTCCTGGGAGAGACGCCCCCTTGCCTTCCTGGGGAGTCCTGCTCTTCCTCAGACAGGTACACAGGTGGGGCTAGGCCGGGCGGCCTGCGGTGGCAGGGTGAGAAGCATTTGATTCAGACCTGGGCTAGTGCAGGTTGGATCCTGAGCCCACAGGCTGCTGCTCTTCCAGAGCCATGCTTGGAGGGATGACAAGGGGAGCAGAGGTCCTGTGTCTGGACGGGTGGGATGGCTGGGAGGACCGGGCTTTCTTTCCCTGGAGGCAGAGTACCCAGCCCCTGTCTCCCCCTGCCCCAGTCTCATTTTCGGGCTCATCACCTGTGTGACGGGTGTCCTGGGTGTGGGCCTGGGTGTGGAGATCAGCCGCCGCCTCCGCCGCTCCAACCCCCGCGCTGACCCTCTGGTTTGTGCCACCGGCCTGCTGGGCTCTGCTCCCTTCCTCTTCCTGGCCCTCGCCTGCGCCCGAGGGAGCATCGTGGCCACCTATGTGAGTAGCCAGCTGGGCTCAGGGGTGTAGTTCTCTGAGGTCCACTGCCAGAGGTTCTAGATAGCATGCCACTTTTAAATCATGACTCTGGTCGTTCCCAACTGTGTGATACTAGGCAAGCAGGTAGCTTCTCTGAGCCCAGGCTTGTCATCTAAAAACAGCTGAGGGCTGGGGAGATAGCTCAGTAGAATATGTGCCTGTCTGGCAGAGGCCTCTGGTATCACAAAACTTAAAAAAAAAAACAAGCCGGGCGTGGTGGCGCATGCCTATAATCCCAGCACTTGGGAGGCTGAGGTAGGAAGATTGTTGTGAGTTCGAGACCAGCCTGAGCTACAAAGTGAGCTTAAGGCCAGCCTGAACTGCATAGTGAGACCCTGTCTCTAAAAGACAAAAAAAAAAACAAAAAAAAAACTGGAGCACATGGGAGTCCCTGTCTTGTAGGGATGTGGAGAGGGTTGCCGGAGTTTATGGAGGAACCCATTATATGGTAACCTGTTGGCGCATTTGCTGTTCCTGGGACAGCCCTGCTTCTCCTCACTCCCTAGATTTTCATCTTTATTGGGGAGACCCTGCTGTCCATGAACTGGGCCATTGTGGCAGACATTTTGCTGGTAAGTAGCAGGCCCAGAGCCTGCCAGGAGCGGGGACTGGGGACAGGACACATGGCTTGTGCTCAGTTGCATCTGTTAGCCCTGGCTGCAGAGTCCACGTGGAGGGGCCTGCCGCCTTGGACCCACGGGGAGTCCCCACTGAATTCCCCTCTCCTCCCCTAGTATGTCGTCATCCCTACCCGCCGCTCCACAGCTGAGGCCTTCCAGATTGTTCTGTCCCACCTGCTGGGAGATGCTGGGAGCCCCTACCTCATTGGCCTGGTGAGCACTGCCCCTGCTGGACAGCAGGGGTGTGGGGCCCATTCATCTTCTGGCCCACAGGGGTTTTGTCTTCAGGCTTCTCCCTAGGCAGCCAGGGGCCTTGCTCCAGTGCTCCTTTTTCTTGTGTTTGGGACTCACCTCATCCCCTCCCAGGTCCCTGACTCTTGGTTTTCTGCCTCCACAGATCTCTGACCGCCTCCGCCGGAGCTGGCCCCCATCCTTCTTGTCCGAATTCAGGGCTCTGCAGTTCTCACTGATGCTCTGTGCCTTTGTCGGGGCGCTGGGCGGCGCTGCCTTCCTGGGCACCGCCATCGTCATTGAGGGTGATCGCCGGCGGGCCCAGCTGCACGTGCAGGGTCCGTTGCTCTTTGTCCCCTTTGCCACACTGCCTTGTCCGTCCGTCCAGCTGTGCATCCTGGTAGCTGGCATCTCTGTCCTGGCTCACCCCTCATTCGGCTTCTAATTGCTGTCTGATAACCAGGTAGCAGTTATCTGAATCTGTGTCCACAATTCTGATGGCTCTTGCTGGAGCCTGCATCCTGCTGCCCACTTGTCTCCTCTCTGACTGTGTGTCTGTGTGTCTCTAGCCTGGCTCTCACCCTCCTCCCACAGGTCTGCTGCCTGAGGCAAGGGCCACAGATGATCGAATTGTGGTGCCCCAGCGAGGCCGCTCCACCCGGGTCCCTGTGTCCAGTGTACTCATCTGAGGCATCTGTCACTCACCTGTCTGCGTATCTGTGGCCACTGGCCTTGGGCTGGCCCACTCCCATGAAGTGTCCGGGCTGAAACCAAGAGCTAGCCCGGGGTCATGTCCTTGTTCCCAGACACTACTTGCATGGCCAGTCCACCATCAGGGGCCTGGTAGGGGGTTCCTCTACACTGGGGCAGCCCTGCAGGCTCGGTGCTATTTGTAACACAATAAAATTTGTAGCCAGATCCCAAGTGCCTGCTTGAGTATTTTTGTGTGTGTACTGGGAACTGAACTCAGTACTTCACATTTACCAGATAGGTGCTGTGTCACTGTGCTGCTCAGCTACATCCCCAGCCCGCCAGTCTCTTTGGACTGTGAAGTCATGCCTGGGGACATCCCTGTCTTCTGGTCTGGGTGGCCAGAGGGAGGTCTGTTCCCCTACAAGTGAGCTGGCTTGTGTGACTGTGAGTCAGGCCGGGCCTGTGCGGTAGGGCCCTGGCTGAGCACTGTCACCGGCTTTAGGGACTTCCCTTCCCTCCCGGGCGTCACTGACCTACAGTCCAGACCCTTTCTGGGAGCCCAGGGCACCTCCTCAGGCCTCCCCACTTCCCAGGTGGTGGGGGGTAGGCAGGGGGCGGTGCAGCTGGCTGAGGAGCCTATGATTTCCTGTGCTCGCCGCAGCTTCCTGCCACAGAGGGGGGAGCGGGCGGGAGCGAGGGGCAGGGACGCCTGGCACAGGAGTCTTGCAGGCCGTGGCTTGGGCGAAGGCCGTGCGGTGGTCGGTGTCCCGGATCCCGGCCCGGCCCGGCCCTGGCCTCGCCAGCCTGGATCAGCTCTGACCCCTGGCTGGTTTGAGGTCTAAGAGACCCCAGAGGGTGCAGCTGTGGCCCCCACACACCTGCTGCCCCTCTGCTGACTGGGCCACCCGGCTCTCCTGCAGATGGAGGTGGGCGGCGTGGTCCTTACAGAGCCCCTGGGCCTCCTGCTGCTGCCCCTGGTCGCCGGGCTGCTGATGGTGCTGTGTGTACGCTGCCGCGAGCTGCGGGGTGAGTCCAGCGGCAAGTGCCGCGTGCGCAGGCAGGTCCTCCTCAGCTCCCACTGCTTGGTCGCCCTTTGCCCTTTGATGCTGTCAGTTCGTTCGTTCCTGGGTACCCCTTCCCTGCCTCACTGGCTGCCTCTCTTCCCAGACTCCTATGGCAGTGCTAGTGACGATCGGTGAGTCTGTCCCTCCACCCTGATGAGGCTGTTCTTGGGGCAGGGCTGGCCAGCCCCCTCTGAGCCCCAAACCCACGCTGTGTCTCTCCTGCCAGTTCACAGACAGAGAGCATCTTGTTCAAGCCACCCCGTGAGTGTACAGAGGGTCTCCCGCCCTGCGTGTAGGGAGTGCTCCCCTTGGCATGAGCTCGTGCATGGCTCCATTTAGCTCCCTGGGGCTCCCCACTCGTCCTTGGCCTGAGCTGGGGGAGGTGGGAGCCCCTGTCGGGCTAGGGCGAAGATGTCAAGGGGTACGCGTGCCCTCTGAGGTCTTGCCGTGTCTGGAGTCTCCTTCAGGCTTGGTTCTGTCCTCAGAAACGCTGGCGCCCTGGACCCCTTCGGTCCCTTACCCATCTGTCTCCCACCCACCCCCGAGCCAGCCAGACCTGCTGCACATCCCGTGAGTACCTCCGGGTCACCCCCTGACCCCACTTTCTCGGGTGGGGGCTTCCTGTT
The DNA here is from genome assembly GCA_004027165.1 of Ctenomys sociabilis. NCBI lineage: Eukaryota > Metazoa > Chordata > Mammalia > Rodentia > Ctenomyidae > Ctenomys > Ctenomys sociabilis. The sequence continues at coordinate 5,002 of PVKA01022740.1, read as the reverse complement.
GCAGCTCCCCTTGCCCTGGGGCTCCCCCCTCAGTTGTGACCCTTGACCTTTGACTTCCCACAGAAGGTCCCCGCAGCCCCCTGGGGGCTCCCACCGGATGCCGTCTTCCCGTCAGGATTCCGACAGTGGTAAGGCTGGGCGCAGGTGGGCTCCGAGGGCTGCGGCTGGGCAGGAACCCGGTGGGCCCCCACCCCTGCTGACTTAGTCTCCTTATTCTCTCCCGAAGCCAACAGCGTGGCGAGCTATGAGAACCAAGGTGAGTCTGGGATGCTGCACCACTGGGCTGGGAGTCTGGGGTCAGAGCCTGATCCCTGTGCGTCTCTCTTCCCAGAGCTGGCCTGTGAGGACCCGGATGAAGAGGACGAAGATTACCCCAACGAGGGCTACGGCTACGTGTGAGTGGCCAGTTGGGAGGCGGGGCCAGGGCCAGCGGCCCAGCTCACCCTCTCCTTGCTCCCCTCCAGAGTGGTGCTTCCCGACGGCGCCCCGGCCACCAGCACTGGAGACCCCGCCGCTCCTGTTCCCAGCAATCCTAGCCTCAGAGATAGTGCCTTCTCGGGTGAGTCGGCAGCCTGTGTCCACTGCCTTCCCCCACATGCACCAGCCCCTTCTCTCCTCCCTCTTGTTTCTTTGATGAACACCCCTTCCATTTCCTCCTTCAGATGTTCCTCCTTCCTGCTGTGATCGTCTGATTTTTCAAAATTTTCTCCCCCATTTCCTGTCTTCCTTTTTGTCTGTTTGCCTGGGAGAGAGATTTCCTTGACTTATTCTTCAACCTTTGCATTGAGATTTTGTTTCTCTCACCCAAAAGCTCTTTCTTAGTCTGTATGAGTTCTTTTTGGTTTTGTTATTGTTGTGTTTTGAGACAGGGACTCACTGTGTAGTTCAGGCTGGTTCTGATCGTCCTGCCTCAGCCTCCTGAGTGCTGGGCTTCTGGGTGTGCACTACCACTCCTAGCTGGCAGGATTTATTTATGTATTTCTTTTTTCTTTTTTTGTGGTACCGGGGATTGAACTCAGGATGCTGTGCTTGCCAGGCAAGCATTATTCTACTGAGCTATCTCCCAAGTCCAATTTCTTTTTTTTGAGAAAGTCTTGCTATGTTGCTTATTCTGACCTTGAACTCTGGACACAAGCGATTCTCCTGCCTCGTGGTTTTTCCAGTAGCTGGGACAACAAGACACGCATCACCACCCACCCCAGCTAGGGATTGATTGCAAAGTCGGGTCTTGTTTGTAACTGTTTACACATGGCCCAGGGAGGTTAGATAACATGTGAGAGGTCCACAGTCAGTTGCTCAGTGCTAGAGCCAGGATTTGAACTTGGATTGTCTGGCTCTGAAGCCCACCTTATCCACCTTATCTCTGTGGAGACACACGGTTACACAACCAAGTGACATGGGGGGATGGGGGGAGACTAGGAGTATGTGGGCAGTAGCCATGGGGGAGCAAGCAGTTTGGCTGGGGCTGGGCTGAGTGTGTGATTTTTCCTCTGCGTGTGCTACCAAACTCATCCCCAAGGAGCTGCCCACTTAGGGCCATGCTGACTGCCGTATTCTGCTCCTGCTAGCAGTATCCCTCTGGGAAACCTCTTCTGTCCACCTCTGTGGCCTTCTCCTCGCCCAGCTTCTGTCACTATTTGCTCAGGCCACTGTGTCTGCACCAGCTCACTGCTGGGGGTCTCAGGGTATCGTCCCTTGGGGCCTCCGGATATCCGGGTTAGGGACTTGTGGGCATCAATGTGGAGGGTCTCCAGGGACAGCTCTGGGCTGGGCTGGGGTGAACGCCAATGGCTTTCCTACAGTGGAGTCCAAACATTATGTGAATGTCTCCGAGAGTGAGGAGAGTACAGAAGCATCCATGGGTGAGTGGCCACCTGTTCCCCTGCCCTGGGGCCCCTAACTGCCTGCCTACCTATGTGGCCTGGCCCCTTGGCAACAGCCTTCGCCTCCACCTGTCTCCCAGATGGCAGCCTGGAGTATGTGAACGTATCCCAGGAGCTGCAGCCGATGGCCAGCACTGAGCCTGGTGTGTACAGAGCGGGGGCAGCCCCGGGGGCCTCTGCGTGCTCGGGCAACAGGCCGGCCGCCAACCTCTGCCTCCTCGCAGCCACCCTGAGCTCCCGGGAGGTGGAGGATGGAGAGGAAGAAGACGAAGAAGCTCCGGATTATGAGAACGTGCAGGAGCTTAGCTGAGTGCCTGGTGAGTGGCTGACCTCAAGGACCCTGAGCCTGTCCTCCTGACTCTGTGTATCTGCTGGTCCCCCAACCTCCTGTCCTCCCCCCCCCCCGTTGTATTTCAGCTGAGGCCACACTGTCCTGGATCCAGCCTGGAAAAAGCCCTGGGAGCCCCCCTGTTGGTGCCCTGTCCTGGCTGTAGCCTGATAGCAGCCCGAGAAGCCCCCTAACTTATTGTCACTTTGGGGTCCAGTCTGTGTCCCCAACACTCCGCACCTTCTGACGAAGCCTGAGAATGAACCTTCCTGGTCCCAGCCTCCTCTTCAAAATGGAATAAAGGCCACTGTGGTCTGTAGATCCCTTGGCTTTGGAAACCTGTGTGTGTATGTCTGTGTCTGTGTTTGTGCCTGTGTAGGTCCCTCGTGCTCCTGGAGGTCCTGGCCAAGTGCTGAGTGACAGTAGTGAGCAGGGACTGCAGCCTCCCGAGTGAGGCCCCAGGGCTCAGGCACGTCTCCCAGGACGTAGACTCGGAGGTGCAGCCGCTCACCAGGATGAGGGCAGAGTGGGTGTGGGGGTCTCTGTTTGGCAAATGGGCAGTGACTGCAAGACCCCTCCCTGCTGGCACCTGTTCTGTTCTCAGGGGAGGGGCTAGCCCTAGTGACCTCAGAGGGCTCTCTTAGTTCTTGCCTTTTGGGGTTGCCAGTACGACAGAGAAGTTGGCCTGGCCAGTCCAGGTGTGCCTGTGGTCCCCACTGTTCCCTGATGCCCGAGAATCCCTGTATTGTTCAGGTTGGGTCCAGCCCTCATCTTTAGAATGGAATAAAACCCAGTGTGATCAACAGACTTGAAGATTTGTGTCCAAAAAAAAAAAGTTCTAGGCATCTAGAAACTGTTGCTTGAGTGCAGAGCAGTGGGTTCCAGACACAGGTGTGTAGATGGGCTGAGCCAGGCGTCGTATTTCCAGGGAGCCTGGTGTGGCTCTGGCACCCTACCCCCTACTCTGAGATCTGTACCCGAGCAGCCAGGAATGGTAGATCCTGTTCTGACGTGGCCAGGATCCATTTCTCTGCACTTGGGACTCATGCCTCAGTTTCCCCCGGGAGGCACTGCCCTCCTGGCCTCCCTCCATGTCCATCTGGAGATGGGTGAACCAGCCCTGTACCTCAGGACTGGGCCCGGCCAGTGGCTATGTAACAGCTTGGGCACTTGGGCACGTGCACCTGACCAGGCCAGGCTGTGAGCTGCAGCCCTTTGGCTGGGGCAGGAAGTGCTGGAGGGAAGCCTTATCATCTTTGGCTGTCACTCAGCTCGAGGGGTCATCCTGTTCCTGGGGCCACCTCTTGGACAGGCATGTGAGAAGAAGCCACTGGGATGGAGAGAGCAGCGGGGAGCCAGGGAGGGCTGGCTTCCCAACAGCATCACTGGAAGTGGCTGCACCACCTGTGAACAGGGGCCTCACCACCCTGCTGGCTTCCTGGTTCTGCAAGCCAATAAAGGACAGCTTGTCTGCAGCGAGCTTGACTTGGAGTTTTTTTCACTAAGACCAAAGCCGGGGATTCTGTGGACTGCAAAGGTAATGAGCCTGTCCCCTGTCTGTAGGGCTGCTCTTGGCCCAAGCTCACTGAATCGCCCCACCTGGCTGTCAGGGATGGTTAGAGACCTAGCTCCCATGGGAAGAACTGGCTCAGAGGGGCACAGGGACTGCCCTACATGATCTATGTCAAGGCATATAGCCTGAGAGGCGAACCTGCAGTGTGGTTGCAGCTTCTGGAGTCTCTGGTTTGCTGGCTCTGACCTTGTTTTGGGTTTTGTGCCAAGAGTTGGCTGGCTTGGGCAGGGACGTGCATCAGAGGAGAGGGCAGGGAGGTCTGGGAAGGCTTGGACCTAGGGAGCCATTGCTGGCTACTCTGTGCTTGGGTGGGGGACGCAGTACGCTCTGCCTACCAGGATGCTGCTGGGGACCCCTTGGAGCTGCATCTCCTTAAGCTGTCAGTCTGTCTAGGTGCACGGGGTTCCTGGGAATCTGCCCCCACCAGTAGGGGCACCAGGGCGGAGGAGGTGGGGGAGGGCATGCTATGATGGCCACCACTGGAGGCAACTGAGGCACCCATCCCAGAGGGCAGATACCCGAGCAGGGGTGCGGACCCAAGTGGGTGCTCAGCAGCAGGAGGAGGAGTCAGGCTGGTCACAGAGGGCTGGCCACCACGGAGCCAGGAGTGGGGCTGCAGGGTGAACCCTGCTGCCGTGGGCTGAGTCTCCCTTATCAGAAACTCCTCAGTTTTGAATTTCAAAACTGTTTTAAGACAACCTTCTCACTAAGCTGGGCACAGTGCTGCACGGCTATAATCCCAGCAGCCAGGAGGCTGAGGCAGGAGGATCACTGTGAGCTCAAGGCCAGCCTCAACCACGTAACAAGATCCTGCCCCCACACCCCCAAGAAAAGGTTGGCCTCTAATTCAGGACACCCTGGCCTCAGCCTCCCAAGTGCTGGAATTTAAGGGTTGTGGCCATTGAGGGCCAGTGAGATGGCTCAGTGGACTAAGTGCATGCTTAGGCAAGTGCAGGGACCAGGGTTCAATCCCCAGCACAGGTGTAATGGTGTACACCTGTAATCCCAGTGTTGGGGAGGCTGAAAACAGGATCACTAAGAGTTTGACCTGCATAGTGAAACCTGTACCAAATACATTTTTTTTTTTAAAGGCCTGGCTTGGATTTTATCTTGGAGAGGGGAAGCCTGAGTTTAAAGGTGAAATTCATTATGTTTCATATGCACCTTATACACACAGCCTTATGATAACTTTGTCTTTTTTTTTTTTTTTTTTTTGGT